>WSYH01000603.1:0-91371 GCA_036426205.1 Ascaphus truei
AAACTCACACCAAGGGCCAAATACCCCCCTCACCCATCCCCACTACACACAATAAAGCGGGCACGGTGGGTTAACCCCTTCATTGCCTTAGCGGCTATCCGCTATGGTAATGACGCAGCATTTTCCGTATTTTTAATAATATTGATCAGGAGCAGGGGGGTGTCCCTGAGCATTAATTTCTGGCTCAGGGAACCCCCTGCTCACTGTACAATATTATTAAATCTCTCTCTCTGCTGCAAACACATCTCGCCCCCAGTATGTGCAGTAATTTACTGAACATGTACTGTAGAATAAATGCATAGTTTTATTTATTCGGGTTTATTACACAGTATACTGTTCGGCCGGAAAACATCAGCATACTGTACAGCACAATATTACTGTATCCATCGAAATCCCCCCATTAGCCGTTTTCTTTTCTGAGGAAAAACAAAATGAAAAGTTTTAATGTACAGTAATGGTCAGCCCCCTAAAGAAGTACCCAGCCTGCCCCACCAAAATAATACGGCAACAATACAGTACTCACCATACTGTATTACTGAATTTCCCATTCAGCTAGTGCTGGCGCCGGTCCACTGCCACTCCAGCTTTCATCATCACCCACGTCGATAGTTTGCAGCGGGACTAGCCCACCTGTAGTCAGCACATGAGGCGGGAAATCGCTTAGGTATATGCAAGCTTCATCAAAACTGGCCGCGAAATCCGACTCTGTCTCAGGGTTGTCACTGACGGCGGGACCATCATTAGAAGCTGGTGCTGGTGCTGGTTCTGGTTCTGGCGCATTGCTTCGCTTCTTAGTTGGTTTTAACACGACCCTTCGCCTTTTGCCGCCTCCATGATCATAGATACGGGAAAAACCCTGTGACACACACCAATACCCTCCAACAAATTGGGGCTCAATACGGTGAAAACAGGGGTCACTACATAACCTTTTCCGTATTGCCCGCTCCACAAATGAGGAGTTGGCGAAAATTTGTAAAAGTCATAGTTTTCGATGAAATACTCATAAATTTGAACAACTGTTGCCATCTTATCCTCTGTTGCATTAATAGCGGCCCATATCAAATAAGCATAACTTCTGTCAGGTTTTTGGAACACGGGCTACATTTGAACACTCATGTCTCTGGAGAATAGTGTAAGCGAAAATGGTCTTTGTCTTTATTTAATACAGTATGTAAAGCCTAAATTGATACATTTTTTGCAACGTCTTCCTTCAGTCTCAAGGGCAAGTTACAATAGCATACTGTACTGTGGTAAAGTATCTTTTTTTAAACGAAACAACTGCAAAGCCCACACATTACTTAAGTCATGAGTTTATGCCATCTGGTGGACAAGCGAAACATTGCAGCCTAGTAAATCCTGATCATTATCATTTAACAGATCAGGCCCCCGTCAGCCAGGCATGAACCGTGGCTGGGAAGGCAAACGCAACGAAGTATGCAAGAGGTGAGCAGCGGCGGATTCCAGGTATCTGCCAGGTACAAACTGGGCATTTGCTCGAATAAAGTGTGTCGGTGCAGTAGATTGCTATTTATTATTACCCATCTGTAATTGAATGTATTAACATTCCCAGTGACAAAAGACAGTGGATACCGCATGACTACAGTAACCGCAGGGGAAGAAAGGGATTTTCTCTGACTACTGACACTAATGTAGCAATTCAGTAAAAGAAAATCCCTCCTTTCTTCTCCACTACTCCTCTGTGGTGAATTTTATAATGTTAACTATTGAGTGTATAATTATCTATGTAATAAAACTTTTTTGTTTTTTCGTCGCTCACAGTTCCCTGTAAGGGATCTGACTGTCTGGCATAAAGGAGCATATAATTATTACCTTGGTAATGAGTGCAAATAGTGGGGTGCTTTGAACCCATCTCTTTTGAGTTCTCAATGTAATATTCATTCAATTTGCACAATATCTTGATCCCTATGTTTAATTTAGGATCTATTCCTATTCTCTGTCTGTGCACAAACTAGAATACATATTTAGGGGTTCTGATGGGGACTGTTTTAACCATTGTGTGTAATTCATGTTGTCGTTTGTCATTTGAATAAATCAATTATTATTTTACTTTGCTTGAGTGCTTTAGTGGGACCCTTTTTCTTTTTCTTTTGTTTATTATATATATATATATATATATATATAATTATATTTTGATTATATTTGAGAAGTAGAGATAGATATATGTATTATTTTTTATTGATGTAGAGACGACCACCAAACACCTTGGTGCACTACAACAAATATCATATACCCCCCTAACATACAGTACATATATTTAATATTTTGGGGATGCACAGCAATGATACTATAGGCCGGCGGTGCCCTCGGGTGTTCCCCGCAGGTGCCCAGGGTTCCCAACTTGCCTGCAGTACCAATTCTGTGCACCAAAAAATAAATAAAAAAAATATAAATACTTATAAATAAATACACCCCCACCCCTAACACATACAGTATAGTAATGGGTAAAATTACTATTATCCACAAATGGATAATAGTGCATTTGCCCATTTAAAATACATAAAGCAAAATAAATGCAATAAATACATATTGCACTCACCCTTGCCCGGCTGCCACGATGAAGGCCATCCTTATCTTCATCACCTTCCATGCCCACGGGTGCTGCAAAACTTACATAAGTATAAAAAGAGCCAATGTAATGTCCCCTAACCCCTTAATCACCTTAGCAGATATTAACCACTATAGTAATTAAGGGGTTAACCCACCCTCAACCATCACTCACCGGGAGGCCAAAACACACCCCCCCCCCCACTACCCACCCGTGAGGCCTAACCACACTGGCTTGGGAACAACACCCCCGTCCCGCACCCCCGATACCCACAATAAACATCACTATATTTAATAAACAATATATAACCCACCCCCTGTGCCTCCCCCCCATCAGTACATGATTTATTCTTTTACATACAGGGTTAATACCCCAGGCCCACGGGAGTCCCCGGTGGTCCTGGTGAGTGTCTGTAGGCCCCAAAGTGTACCAGTACTCCAGGGTCTGGAGGCCTATGGGTGGTCCCCGCCAGGTGCCATGGTCCTCCTGGTGGTCCCCACTTTCCCCAAATGGGGTCTCCACTGGTGGTCCCACAGGTGTTTGGGGTCCCTGGGTCAGCCCCACAGGTGTCTAAGTGTCCTCGGGTGGTTCCCATGGGGGTCTGGGAACCTCAGGTGGTCCCTATGGGTCCTCAGGTCCCCCACAGCTGTGAGGCCCCCAGTTCTTTCCCGCAGGTGTCCCCTGTGGGTCCGCAGCCTGGTACCTGTGGGCATCCGGGGGAGTCCTCAGGTAATCTCCAGAGGTCCCCGCAGACCTAAGGAACCAAACCTGTATTTAAAAAAAATAATCCTGTCATATACATTTAAATAAATAAACCCCCCCCCCCCCCCCAAACACATACAATACAGTAATGGGCAAATGGGCGGCCTGGCTGGGTGAATGTAGGAGTACCTTGGTGCGTGTGCCTTACTTAAAGTAGTTTAACTAACTTTTGTCTAACTCGCCTTATTGCCCGCCTCCACAGTTATTCATAGATACGTGGATAAACTCACGCTGTTACACCGTACTATGTTGTACTCCCAATCTCCTCTCTCTTGACAAGTTGTGGGTCCTCAATACGGTGAAAACAGGGGTCACTACATAACCTTTCCGTATTGCCCGCTCCCACAAATGAGGAGGTGGCGAAAAATTGTAAAAGTCATAGTTTTCGATGAAATACTCATAAATTTGAACAAACTGTTGCCATCTTATCCTCTGTTGCATTAATAGCGGCCCATATCAAAATAAGCATAACTTCTGTCAGGTTTTTGGAACACGGGCTACATTTAACACTCATGTCTCTGGAGAATAGTGTAAGCGAAAATGGTCTTTGTCTTTATTTAAACGTATGTAAAGCCTAAATTGATACATTTTTTGCAACGTCTTCCTTCAGTCTCAAGGCAAGTTTTACATAGCATACTGTACTGTGGTAAAGTACTTTTTTTAAACGAAACAACTGCAAAGCCCACCATTACTTAAGTCATGAGTTTATGCCATCTGGTGGACAAGCGAACAACTTGCAGCCTAGTAAATCCTGATCATATCATTTAACAGATCAGGCCCCCGTCAGCCAGGCATGAACCGTGGCTGGGAAGGCAAACGCAACGAAGTATGCAAGAGGGTGAGCAGCTCGCGGATTCCAGGTATCTGCCAGGTTACAAACGGCATTTGCTCGAATAAAGTGTGTCGGTGCAGTAGATTGCTATTTATTATTACCCATCTGTAATTGAATGTATTAACATTCCCAGTGACAAAAGACAGTGGATACCGCATGACTACAGTAACCGCAGGGGAAGAAAGGGATTTCTCTGACTACTGACACTAATGTAGCATTCAGTAAAAGAAAATCCCTCCTTTCTTCTCACTACTCCTCTGTGGTGAATTTTATAATGTTAACTATTGAGTGTATAATTATCTATGTAATAAAACTTTTTTTGTTTTTTTCGTTCGCTCACAGTTCCCTGTAAGGGATCTGACTGTCTGGCATAAGGAGCATATAATTATTACCTTGGTAATGAGTGCAAATATGGGGTGCTTTGAACCCATCTCTTTTGAGTTCTCAATGTAATATTCATTCAATTTGCACAATATCTTGATCCCTATTTTAATTTAGGATCTATTCCTATTCTCTGTCTGTGCACAAACTAGAATACATATTTAGGGTTCTGATGGGGACTGTTTTAACCAATTGTGTGTAATTCATGTGTCTTTTTCATTGAATAAATCCAATTATATATTTACTTTGCTTGAGTGCTTTCAGTGGGACCCTTTTTTCTTTTCTTTTGTTTTAAATATATATATATAATATATGATATATATATATATATATATATATAGTATATTATATATATATATATATAATAATATCTAATACACAACAACCCCTGTGCCCCAACAACTCTATACCACCCCCCTACTAACATACATATATTTAATATTTTGGGGATGCACAGCAATGATACTTAGGGCCGGCGGTGCCCTCGTGTGTTCCCCGCAGGTGCCAGGGTTCCCAACTTGCCTGCAGTACCAATTCTGTGCACCAAAAAATAAATAAAAAATATAAATACTTTAAATAAATACACCCCCACCCCTAACCACATACAGTATAGTAATGGGTAAAATTACTATTATCCACAAATGGATAATAGTGCATTTGCCATTTAAAATCATAAAGCAAAATAAAGCAAATAAATACATATTGCACTCACCCTTGCCCGGCTGCCACGATGAAGGCCATCCTTATCTTCATCACCTTCCATGCCACGGGTGCTGCAAAACTTACATAAGTATAAAAAGAGCCAATGTAATGTCCCCTAACCCCTTAATCACCTTAGCAGATATTAACCACTATAGTAATTAAGGGGTTAACCCACCCTCAACCATCACTCACCACGGCGCCAAAACACACCCCCCCCCCCACTACCCCACCGTGAGGCCTAACCAAACTGGCTTGGGAACAACACCCCCGTCCCGCCCCCCCGATACCCACAATAAACATCACTATATTTAATAAACAATATATAACCCACCCCCTGTGCCTCCCCCCCATCAGTACATGATTTTCTTTTACATACAGGGTTAATACCCCAGGCCCACGGAGTCCCCGTGGTCCGGGGTGTCTGTAGGCCCCAAAGTGTACCAGTACTCCAGGGTCTGGAGGCCTATGGGTGGTCCCCGCCAGTGCCATGGTCCTCCTGGTGGTCCCCACTTTCCCAAATGGGGTCTCCACTGGTGGTCCCACAGGTGTTTGGGGTCCCTGGGTCAGCCCCACAGTTTCTAAGTGTCCTCGGGTGGTTCCCATGGGGGTCTGGGACCTCAGGTGGTCCCTATGGGTCCTCAGGTCCCCCACAGCTGTGAGGCCCCCAGTTCTTTCCCGCAGGTGTCCCCTGTGGGTCCGCAGCCTGGTACCTGTGGGCATCCGGGGGAGTCCCAGGTAATCTCCAGAGGTCCCCGCGACCTAAGGAACCAAACCTGTTTTAAAAAAAATAATCTGTCATATACATTTAAATAATAATCCCCCCCCCCCCCAAACAATACAACAGTAATGGGCAAAATAACTATTATCCAGATATGGATAATAGATTATTTGCCCATTATTATTAAACACATAAAACAGCATCAATAAAGTAAATAAATAGAGTTCTACTTACCCCCTGGCAATGTGATGGGCGTCCGGTCATCAGACGGGCTCCGTTGGCAAAAAAAAACATAGCAAATACTTTAAAATGTCAGTTCACCCCTTTATTACCTTGGCGGTTAATAACCACAAAAGTAATTAAGGGGTTAACCCACCTTGCCCCGATACCAACCCTTCACACATTCATTTATTCAGTGGGTATTATATATATAAAACACCAATATACAAATAAATGGTTAAGGATTACACAAATATGCAGAAATAAAAACATGAAATCTTAATCTCAACAACAGCACATTGCATCTGAAAATGTAACCATCACATTGCAAAATAAATTATATCTCAACTCCCAACCAAACAGCACCTAGACAAATAAATGTATAACAAATGGCAATCAAACAATTGCATTTTAGTGTGTACATGATGCAATTAATCTGTGCATCATTTAACACTATGTCAAATCGATGTTCCAAATAAAATAAAAAATTACCAACAAGATACAATTCCATCCAAACAATGAAATTAAAACTAAGCAAGTAAACATACATTTTTTAACCATTAATCAATGAATCAAATCTTCAATCAATTACAATCAAATATAAATCAATTACACAATTCACTATTCAATTCCTTAAACCAAACCATTGTGAAAAAAAATCAACTTCAAAGTAACCACCATCATTCAAAATCTAACTACCAAAAATAAGGCAATATTAAAAAGCAAGCCCCTGAAAAAAACTATTGCAAAGACCATAAAAATTACATGTAGCTAAATAACAATTACATTACACACACCAATTTCTAAATAAAGCAGCAAAATACATTGTAAAAACTCAAAAGAACCTAAAGACACATTTGCAAAACAATCATTTATTATCCCTGTATCTCTAGCCATATAGATATACATACACATACATGGGCAATAAATGAGCATAAAAAACAATTACTTTACATCAAAAATTACAGTTGCATACTTTGAGCAACCGCATTGGATCAGTTCTGTGATAATCCGTGTTAGTATAGAGGATTGTAAACACACCAATTTCATTCATTGGATGTGTCAAATGATGGAATAATGCGAGCCATAAAACTCATGCATGCATGTTTCTATTGAAAAAACTATGAAGGAACTTGATACCAGAACATGTATATATGCTGGCTATATATATCCAGAAGGGTATATATAAAACCATGTGTATGTGATACATAATTGAATTGAATCCTCTTTACTAACACAGATTTTCAAGGAGCTGATCCAATGCGGTTGCTCAAAGTTTGCAACACTCCTTGGGCTCCACCCCCAAGCAGGGGTATTTAAATCTGTACCATGAGGAGTAGATGCACATTCCTCCCCTTTGAAAAAGTGCCCTGGTTTGGCACAAAACGATCATCAGGTTTCGGCGGAGCACTGAAGGATGACATCAGCCGCAGGAGATGTATGCCGTGTATACAACAGACACCTGAATCTGGTTATATACAGTATACCCTTTAAAATTATGAGGGCCTTTCTTTGATGTATTTTGATGTACCTATGGATTTGACACTCTGAGATGACTCACAGTCTGCCGATAGGGTGACTAAACTCCTATAATTAGCAAGTGAGGATTACCCATACCACAAGGCTGTAACAATAGGATTTCTATATGTATGACCCTATGTTGAGAACAGCTATTATACTATATGCCCATTCAATATATGGCAACGCTTGTTAGGCATGTTGCATAACATCACCAGATGTTTGCTAATACACTAGGATGGTACAAATAGGGTTGTCACTTAGGGCATCATGCAGTAAGCGGTGGAAAGGCACTTCTCGCCACTTTCCCGCCAAAAAGCCTATCCGTATTCAGTAAGGGGCGAGAAAGTGGCGAGATGCAAAAAAACGCCAGTTTGGCTGGCGTTTTTTTTTTTCCGCCGGTGCGAGGCGAGAAGGCACTTTCCGCCTAACAAATGAAACATTTTCCGCCACGCTGTATTCTAGTAGAGGCGAGTAGCTAAGCGGAGCTATTCACCACTCTAGAATGGCGTTTTGCTTGCGAATCAGGCACGCAAGAAAAAGTTTGCAAGTTGCTGCTGAGAGGCAGCGGATGAGTGGCGGATCGGCACTTAGAAAAATTTCTGGCCTTTTTCCTGGCTGGGATTGATGCCGGGGGTCTCCGGAGCTGATACCATTAACACCAGCACAGGACCCCCCCGGCATGCATCCGAGGTAGGAAAAATGCATTTAAAGCCCACTTCATTACCTTAGCGGTTAATCGCTAAGGTAATGAAGAGGTTAAACAGCCGTGCCAGCTTTATTGTGGGTAGCGGGGGTGGGTGAAGGGGGTATTTGGCTCTTGTTGTTTGTTTAGGGCTTGTGGGGGGGTTGCGGGTGCACTTAACCCCTTCACGACCGTAGGGGTTAATACCGCTACGGTCATGAAGGGGTTAAGGCCTCCCGCTACCCACCCGCAAGCCCTAAACAACCACCATTGGGGCTAATACCATTGGCTCTAGTATACCATGTGACAGAGGCTTGGGAAAGAACGGATATGACGTCATTGAAAGCCTGTCACATGGTACTAGAACCAATCAGAGTAGGGATAGACTTCCCATGCTCTGATTGGCTGCCGTACCATGTGAGGCCAGCCATGTTTCTTTTCATGACGTCATCTTAAAGGCAATTGAAGCAAAGCCATTCTGATTGGCTGTGCTTTCATTGCCTTTAAGTGACGTCATCATTTTTTTTTCATCGGCCAAAACACATGGTTTTCACAGCCCAATCAGGGCCGTGGGAACCATATGACGAAAATGTGACGTCATAGGCCTTTAAAAGCCTATGTCGTCTCATTTTGAAGCCAGATGCCGAGGAGGAAGGACCTCCTACTGAAGAAAGAAGACCAGGGCATGGCACCAGATGGGAAGAAGACCCCGGATGAAGGTAGAAGAATACAGATGAAGATGGATTACAACTAGAAGACCCCTTGATTGCTGTGTTTTATTATTTTAATGTTTATTATTTTATGGTTTATTCTTTTATGGGTTCCTGTTCGTGGATTGGTTCGTGAGTAAGCTGATCAACGGGAGTCGGTGGGGTCAAGTAATGGTAAGTGAACTAAAGAAATGTATTTAATGTAACTGTGGTATTTTTTGATTTTTCATGTGTTTATTTTTTTTTATGCATTTCATTTCTTGCCACTGTATGTATGTATGTATGTCTAGAGAGATATATACATACAGGGTAAGAAATGATAGTGTTGTAAAAGCTTTGTTTGCAGTATTGTAAATGATTGTGGCCATGCTGATATGCATAGATGTGTGCTAAATGTATTTTATAATTAGAGAGATGTAATATTTGGGCTTCTATGCTGTACTGTAGTTTATGGCGAGGGTTGCTTTAGTATATTGTAATTGTTGGTGTCCTATTTTGTATGATGTGAACTTGTTCTCTGTAACGATAGCTATAGTTAATTGTGTAATTGGTATGGATGGTATTTTAATTGTTTAGGGATGTAATTCATGTCTGTTAATTCATTGATGGTGACTTTATTGGATTACATAGTATACTTCTTGTGATGTCATGCTATTTTAGTTGGATTATTGTATTGTTAACATTGATTTACAGCGTGTACATGTAGCTTACATTTTATGCTACATGTATACACTGTAAATGCAATGTTTTAAGTGGCATTTGAGGCTTTAGATTGAATGATTACATGACATTTGTTTAGGAAATTGCTTTTTAATTAATTGAGGATTTTATGCATAAGTGGTGTTGCCATTGCAGGATGGCTTCACCCCTTAATTCCCTTTGAGGTTAGTACCCGATAAGGTGATTAAGGGGTTCATTGGTATGTGAATGTCATTGAAATGTATTGGCTATTTATTATTTTGGCAACGGACCACAAGGATGATGCTGGCGACGGAGCCTTCTTATTGATGAGGTTAGAAGAATTTTCTTTATTTTACTACGGTATTTAATGTGTTTAATAATGGCCAAATAATGTATTATCCCTATGTGGATAATAGTTATTTGGCACATTATTGTACTGTATGTGTTGGGGTGACGGGGGTATTGGCCCCAAGGGTATGTGGTAGGACTCCCATGTGGGTAGTGGGTGAGGGTGGTTAGGCCTCATGGGATGGGGGGGTTAGTGGGGGAGGGTATGTGGGTGATGGTGGGTTAACCCCTTAATGACTGTAGTGGTTAATAACCGCTATGGTCATTAAGGGGTTAGGGGACATTACATTGGATGTTTTTATTCTTGTGTCTGTTTTGCAGAAGCGAATGGGGCATGGGCAGGATGAAGATGAGGATGGACTTCATCGTGGCAGCCGCACATGGGTGAGTGCTATATGTATTTAATGTCTTTATTGTTCTGTATTTATTTTAAATGGACAACTGCACTATTATCCATTTGTGGATAATAGTCATTGTGCCCATTACTGTATTGTATGTTGTGTATTGCTGCTATGTTTATTGGGGACATTTGTCCCCAATAAACATGCAAGTATGCGTTAACCCCTTCATTGCCTTAGCGGCTATCCGCTATGGTAATGAAGCAGCATTAATGTATTTTAATAATATTGTGCGTGATCAGGGGGTCCCCTGAGCTGAACCGCATTGATCTGTGGCTCAGAGACCCCCTGCTTCCCGAGTTACAGGCCCTAGTTTGGGGCATCGGTTACAGTGTGGACGCCATGTTTATTGCGGGCACGTAGCGTATGGGACGCTATAAACATGGCAGCGACACTGCCCATCCGATCACACATACCGGGGCCTGCAACTCGGGAAGCAGGGGGTCCCTGGTCCACAAAGTGATGCGGTTCAGCTCGGGGGACCCCCTGCTCACTGTACAGTATTATTAAATAAATATTCATGCTGCTTCGCTACCATGAATACAAAAGAGATGGGGGAGCACAATAGTCGGAAACAGGCAGTGTTATAGAATTGATAGTTACTCTTTTCTAAGAAGCAGTTGTACCGTAAGGGGTGTGGTGGCTCAGGTGTCTAAATCTAATAATTGGGAGGGTGGACACACTGATGTATGTGTGTCTTTTGAAAAGTGAATACAGGTATATAAGACTAAAACAACGGCCTTTTTAAGCCCATTCGCATCAAGTTTCTTTAGGAGTCCCGTGTACTTCTGATGAGGCTTTTTCTTCTGCAACTGCTAGTTCTTCTTCTTGTTTTGGTAGTGTCCACTTGCTTCTGGTTTTCACATGCCCGCTCCAGGGGAAATTTCCTCTCGTGTAAACAAACAAGGAGGATAGGTTAGCACATATAATTGTATACACGTAAATGAGGGGGGGGGGGGGGAATTGTGTTTATACACCAACAGGAATGTGTTTCTATAACTATAGTTAAGCATCACACGGGCTAGTGTGAGTGTTGTCCTATCTTGTATACACAGAGCCTGGGAGTCCATACCTGGACGAAACCGTTGCTCTTCATCTGGAAACATTTCAAAAGCACATTACAATAGGAGGCAGAGGTGAGTTGCAGCTCTCCCTCCGGACGCGAAAAGAGAGGACCCCCTACAACTATACACCACACTGCCTACCCTTGCATTCACCTTCCACAGCATCGTTTGTATTCTTAGTTTTGTTTTTGTTTATTTTTCATGTTTTATTAAAGATAGTTTTTTTTACCCCTACACCCCCCAACTTAGTGTCTTTTATTCTGTGTAACCCCTCTTCACCATCGGTGACAATTGCAACAAAAGAACAAGATACCGCTAGAATGTGTACTCCCACTGGCCCGTGTGAGTATTGTGATATTTATTACTAAATCCTTCATACCCTACCCTTTCATCACCTGATATTGATTGGGCAATTTCTTTGAACACAGATACCAGATAGGAAACAACACTCACAACTAGCCCGTGTGAGTGCTAACTATATTATATCGAATCAATTCCTGTTGGTGTATAACACACCAGTCCCCCCTCCACCCCCCCCCCTCATTTACGTGTATACAATTAATGTGCTAACCCTATCCTCCTTTTTGTTTTACACGAAGAAATCTTCCCCTGAGCGGCACTGTGACCAAAACAAGTGGACTCACAAACAAGAAGAAGAACTGCATCGCAAAAGAAAAAGCCTCATCGAAGTACACGGACTCTAAAGAAACTCTGATGCGACTGGGCTTACACAGGCCGTGTAAGTCTTATAACCTTTAAGTCCACTTTTACCCAACACACATACATCATGTGTTGTCCACCCTCCCAATAGATATTAGACACCGAGCCACCACACCATTCAGGTTACAACTGCTTCACCTTAGAAAAGAGTAAATATGCAATTCTATAACACTGCCTTTCGACTATTGTGCTCCCCCATCTCTTTTGTATTCATTAACTATAAGGGTCCTGGATAGATCCTGCTGGGGTTTCGAGTCACGAAAGGATACCACCAGAAAACCATTTACAGGCAGTATTACACCACTCTTTTTATACTTCTGCACATCAGAAATAACAAACAGCGATAGCGCCCGGGTACCTTCGCAAACATACTGCTTCGCTACCATAGCAGATACCCTCTAAGGTAAGGAACGAGTCTATATTGATATGTGTGTTTTATTCATAGTGTAGATGTGCAGAGGGTCTCCGGAGCTGAACCGCTTTGGTTTTAGGTCCGGGGACCCCCTGCTTCCCGAGATACAGGCCCCTTTATGGGGTGCCGGTATCCCTCTGCTTTGTTTACATTCCGCGGTCACGTGATCGGGACCTTTATATGCAGAGGGATACCGGCACCTCATAAAGGGGTCTGTATCTCGGGAAGCAGGGGGTCCCCTGACCTCAAACCAATGCAGTTCAGCTCCGGAGACCCCCTGCACATGTCCACTATGAATAAAATGGTTTAAAAAATAATTTTTAATGTGCTGATGTTTGCGCCGAGAGAGCAGCGGATCTCTCTCTGCTGCAAACACAACTCGGCAGGGGACGTCTTCTCGGCAGTTTCTCTCCAGGCAGCCGTCTCGCCACTGGTTACACGCCATTTCATCAAATGGTGGTGGCGCATTCATTTGCCAGGGATTCGCCCCTTACAGTATACAGCCAGTTTAATACGCCAAAAACATGGCTAATTGCTAAACTGGCTAATGCATTTTTTCGCTGCTTACTGCATGATGCCCGTAGTCACTTTTATGAAAAGAGCCCTCTTGCTGAACACTATTGCGACGTATTGTAACACCCACTAAGCAATTTCAAATGATACTATAAATAACATTGTGAATGAGCATTTAAACCACATCATGGAAGTTACTTGGATACATTGACACACTTATACACAATTGCAGGTGTGGGTATATTCCCTTTTGACTGTTCAGCTTCACAACCTTAAGGCTTTCTGTGTTAAAGCTTATCTTGCTTATTCTGTAGTTTCTTTATGACATAGTTAATGTATATTACGTGCAAGTGCATTGATTATCTCAGAGAGGGTTTGTATACAACTATCTCCCTCTATACTACATGACTTCTTAATTGCGGCTAATGCAGTATACTAATGTGATCTCAAACTACACACCTATCTTTTGGTATTGTGCAATTCATGCACCTACTGGAACCAATACCCAGATACATATTATTTGAGCACACAATATTGCATTATCTCATTGTGAGATATTTTATTCTTTTTATTTTTAAACACTTATTATGCACTTAGAAGAGTTTGTTAATAAAATGTTATTGTTTTGGATTTTACCCCTCCTGGAACCAAGCCCTGAATACTCAGCATTTGGCTTGATAATTTTTTGTCCTTTACCATAACCAATATCATCAGTTGAGTTCAAGTTTTTGGGGTTTCTTTTTGTGGTCATTGTGAAGAACATATGTTTATGACAATAGGGGGAATATTGGATATTTAATTGAGCCTGCATGGTTGGTGTCCTTGAATGTGCGCTTCCTTCCTCCTCAAACTCCAGCAAGATTTTTTGCAGGAATGTTATGGAATCGGTAATCCTAACACACCAATCAAAGATCTAGCCTAAGATGGCTTTCATTGTTACACAGTGGGTTTTATGATCACTATAAAACATCATACCATAATGCATTATTAGGATTTTTGCCATTCAAAGGTTTGAGTAAACAAACAAACAACTTTTTTTCACATAGCACTTTTCTCCCAATATGAGTCAAAGTACTTCACAATTACAGTATAGTGTGTGGTACGCAGCACATACATAGTAATTTTGCAGACACAGTCCCTGCCCAGATGAGCTTACAATCTATGTTTTTTTTGCCTGAGGGACAAGGAGATAAAGGGTCTTGCCTAAGGTCACAAGGAGCTGACACTGGCAATCGAACCAGGTTCCCCTGATTCAAACTCAGTAGTTTCATAGCGTTAGGAATCTTTTGATGTCCCTTGCTAATCATGGTGCTCATGAAGGCATGATTTTCCCATTACCTAATTATTGCTGTGGCGCATATTTAGATTTTATCTTTAAATAATAGTTAGAAAGGTACTGTAGATAATACTCCACTAACATATTGTAATTATAAAAGACAAATGCCTGCCCATATTCCTTTGTGGGTCAGTTAATACAATTGATAACTTGCTTTTATAAATCCATGCATAGGGATATTTTATAGCAATCATAGTACTTGTGTACTCACTTTTCTTTTGTAAAAAAAATGAACTTGATAAGTGGCAATATAAAAGCATTCACTGGTGTAGTAAAACTTTCTTCTTGCGTTTTGCTTTTCATTTTCTGAATCATAAAGTTCTGTTGAGTGTGCATAAAATAATTTGTTCTTTTTATCTGTGTTTTATTGATTTACTAAAGATGCACACATTACTGTTAGGAGAATGTACAGTACACACAAATTGGATCTGAATACTGTTGCATTGTAGAAGTTTAGAATTTTTTTTAAAGTAAAAACATTCTTTATTCATGCGTAGTGATATTTTTAAATTCAGCACGGAACTGAACAAAGCATTGACGGGAGCCAATATACTGGACCCCCTTCTTGAGACCTTTGGCATTACGAATTTCTCCATACTGTATCTTTTAAGTCATCATCACCATGGAATTTCACCTTAAGTTTCACCACATTCAGTCTGTTTCGCATGACTACAAGTACCCCTCAATAATCGCTGCTATAGTAGGATTGATAATATAATATTACATAACACCCCTTTTATATAATTTTAAATAGATTGTTCACTTAATGTGTGTGTAAATAATTAAACCATATTTTACACAAAAACACAAAGCTGCTTAAGAGAAAAAGTAGATAAATCTCAAATTCATAGGGGATTATTTACCTCAAGAGTGGCAATCAAGGCACTATGGCATGGAAACTCCCATTCACTTCATTGAGAGTTTCCATGCAATAGTATCCTGATTGTCACTTTTACATTTGAATGAATAACCCCAATAGTCCAATGTACAGTTGTTTAAAATAGTTGAAACATATCTGTACTTGGATCAGAGTACAGAGACGATGGTGATCTGCCCTAATACAGAGAAAAATCTATTTGATTAAATTTCATTTGATATTTATGTCACTGTTCTTTATCATGTGACTTACACATCATGAACTGTAAACAATGATTTAATCAGAGATGATTAAATAATTGCTTGTTTCCAAATATGGTATTATTAGTAGATGAAAATGAAATCATGCAAAAATAAATATATACAGGTGACAACTAAATAATTGTGTAAAAGCAATATTTTTTTAACAATTATTATTGCAGAACAACTGTACTTTCAGTTTATCTATTTTGCAGCCATTTTTAATCAGAATGATATGTTTAGACAGTCATATTTTGCTTCAAAGCTGTTCTTGACAAATGCCATGACTTTCATAAAAATCTTGCTGTGTGTGATCCTTTTTAAGGCTCGTCAAGCTGACAACAAAAAGGAACCTTCAAGTTTATACAACTGCAAATATATTTTAGTTATTAAAAATAAAATTTTAGCATACAGATAACCTAATGTTAAAAGCATTAGAAATTGAGGTATGTGCATGTTTACACTCAGTGAAACTTCTTATTTCCCATTCCTTTTGATTTGGCTTCTTTTACAGTTTGAACAGATGGAAAAATACTTGATGCTTGCTTGAGGGCAGAAATTAATTGCAGCATTATTTCTGGCATTAGTTCTATAACTTCTCATGTATCTTTATATTTGGATTCCCTTTTTATTTGAAGGATATCACCATGGTCTTGCAGATCTTGAGTGAATTCCCTTGGATGAATCTAGATTGGTGGCAACTCTGGACGTAAAGGCTGTATACACCAGTTTCCCTCACTCCAAGGGAGTGACAGCTGTTGAACACTTTTTTTTATGGCTAATCAGAAGTTACCATGTTTACAAATTGATTTCATTTTTAAGTCTATTGAGTTTATTTTAACTCATTATTTTTTGTTTGATTCAGTATATTACTTGCAAATTTTGGGTACAGCAATGGTAACAGCTTTTGCCCCATCATTTGTGAATTTATATATGGGAAAGTGGGAGTCAGTTTTTGTGGTCGGTGTACCTGCTCTACAGCTCAAGCTGTGAGGAGGTACATAGATGATATTCTGATTATTTGGGAGGGAAGTGAGGGCTCCTATGTGGAGTTTGTATCAGCCCTTAATAATAATGACTATAATCTTAAATTTAGTGGTACAAATAGCACAAATGTTGTTCATTTTTTGGATCTTGAAATTTTCATTGAAGATAATGTTATCCAAACTAGAACACATTTTAAAGATACAATTGTGTATTCTTAATTGTATCCCACTATCTGCCATGACCAAAACGGGATATCCAATATCTCTTACAATCAATTTTTACGACTAAAGAAAAACAGTACCATTGAAGAAAACTTTGACCTTCAAACTAATTTTTTGAGGGATAGGTTCATTTAGAAAAACTACAATGAGACCTCATTGATTCATCAATTGTGAAGGTGAAAAAAGTAAAGCACTCTTCTCTTTTATAGTACAAAATAAAAACTCCATTAAGTTAGGAATTAGAAATAGATCTGATATTTAAACTAGTGTTTGAAAGGCTGTTTAATCTAAAACAGTCCCAGCTTTTATTACACAGTTCAATAGAGCACATGGCTGAATTAAAAAGATCTTGAGCAAACATTGGTGGATTTTAAAATTAGATCCGGTTTTGGGTCCATTAATTAAATCAAAACCAGATGGGGTTTTTAGGAAGGCCCAAAACCTGAAGGGACTTTTGTCCCCTAGTCAGGTCAAAACTACAGACAAAGCACCTACTGATATCAAAACACACTTGGGTATCATTGGGAATTATAAATGCGGAAAATGCAAGGCATGCCATCATATGAAAACAGACAAAAAGGTTGTATCATCAGTTACACCAAAAAATATCCAGTCCGTAATTTTATCAACTTTTTAACTACCCATGTTGTACAGTATACTTACTGCAATGCAAGTGCAACTTACACTATATTGGGAAAACCAAAAGCATCAGCGGAGGGTAGATAAGCAGTGTGTATGCGCTGTCCGGACTTTTTCTCGTTCAAACAGGCAACCTCCTGTCGCTCGTGGTCAGTATCCATTCCCCTCATTGTGGTTTTATTTCAAGTTTCTCATAGAACTCTGATGGTGATTGTTTTTATTTTATTAACTGTGGTATTTGTGTGCCTTGCTGTTGTGCTCCTAGAGAGCTAACATTGTGTCTTTTTTTCCAATTCTGTGGGATTGTTTATATACTGTATATATATTTCATGTAAAGTGTTTTATTTTTTCTTTCCGTTATTTATTGTATTGTGTATATTATTTACTGTGATACATTTTTGTGGTCTGTTGACCAGATATTTATGGCATTAAAATATTATCTTATATCTAATCCGTGGTGGGCTCTGTGTGCATTGTTTTCTTGCTTCAAAGCTATTCTTGACAAATGCCATGACTTTCATAAAAACCATGCTGTGTTTCATCCTTTTAAGGCTTGTCGAGCTGACAACAAAAAGGAACTGTCAAGTTTATACAACTGCAAATATATTTTATTTATTAAAAATAAAATTCTAGCATACAGATAAACTAATGTTAAAAGCATTAGAAATTGAGGTATGTGCATGTTTACACTCAGTGAAACTTCTTATTTCCTATTCTTATTGATTTGGCTTCTTCTACAGTTTGAACAGATTGGAAAATACTTGATGTTTTGCTTGAGGGCAGAAATTAATAACATTGTTATTTCTGAACAAAAAATGTCACATTAGTTAAATGTAAAACGTTCAACCCTAAAACCAGAATGTATGTATTTAGTTTAATTATCTAGGTTTTTAATTAAAATATCAATGCAAAGATTTGAATCTTTACATTTTGAGAGAAATACTTGGAAAAATACATTACACTATGAAATTCTTAACTCTATTATATGAATGCCTTATTATATTATATGTTGTGATGAGAATGTACAGTACATTACACTGTGATTCATTTTCAGAGGTTTTATTTATGTTCACGTTTGGAAAATTGGAGAAATCATTATGAATAACAGAAAAGTAAAGCTTGAATATCAAAACCATGCGAGAAAGGCTTTTTTAGAAGTAGTTTCATTTCAGTTTGGCAAATACGAGCTATCTGACCAAAAAAGCTCGAACTCGCATTTTTTGTCAACTTTCTGGAATTCTATTAGCTCTATTAACTCAAAAATCTGAAACCGCTTCATATAATTCACAGACTTTTTCTCGCCACCACAAAGCTGGCGAGATGTCAACAAAAGATGCAACATTGCATCATTACAAGCCACATAGCCTATTTTAGGTCTGCTGAGCATGCATTCACTTAATTAATATGCCTAATTAACAATTCTTTACTAATGTCTGCCTTTCTAGCTAGCTCATTATGTACTTTGCTGAAAACATATTTTGCACTATTTAAATATCATTACACACAAAAACATTATCACAATCATATGAACTACCTGGGCCACATTACATAGCTAATTGTCTCATTAATTGAAAAGTAGCCTGATTTAAAGGCATTGCATACATAATTAGTTGACAATTTAAACCTGTTTTATATCTACAATATATATTTGTTGAAACTACTAAGCACTTCATGATGTTGAACATATTTTTTATTTCACAAAAAGTATAATTTATAAAATATAATACAAACTTAATTAAAAAAAAATGTATTTCAGTCATGACAAATTTTTGTGACCCCTCTCAAGTGTTGTTGGTGGTGGTGTTGGTGCTGTGGGTGGTTGTGTTGGTGTTTTTGGTGATGGTGGGGCTGAGGTTCCTATGGCTTCTGATCGCGTTCTTGAGCATTGTCTTGTCGTTGATGGATGTGGTATGTTCTGCATAGGTCCGTTCATTAAAACAATGCAATCTTTAAATATACTGCACATCTCTGGTAAGGTTGCTTCAATTTGCTTGCTTGCTGTGATCTGCCACTCTTTTGCTTCCAACTGTTTGATTTGATTTGCAATAATCAAATGTAGGCCGGCGTTGGTGTCCTTCAGTTAAATTTTAAGGTCTTTCAACTCTTCTGCAACACCTTTTTGAAGTGCCATACACTCCCATTAGTATTCCTTCTGTTTGGCTAAAAATGCTTCTTATTATTCCAACATCATTTGCTCCTCTTGTTCTCCAACAGAAGATTCAGATGGTGTAGCATAGAGAGATGATGGCCCAGGTCTTGGTGGAATGCCCTGTTCTGCCATCTCAAAAGCCTCATCTGTCTGTTCTTCCAGCTCAGGAGTGTCTGAGCCACTAAAGAGGATTAGTGATGCAGATAATGGTGAGTCATGGGACGATGAAGGTCCTGGTAAAAAAAAAAGTAGGCCAAAATGCGTGAAGGATTTTAGAGAAATTGATCTTGACTCATTTTTATACGTAATGTTCTAAATGTCATTATTTGAAATTTCGAGTAATATAAAATCATGAAATTATTTTATAAAAAGGTATCTATCAGCATGACATTTGCGCATTCTTTTTAGATAGGGCAATAGTTCCTTATGATGTGAGATCAGCGTATTTGAATACCTTAAAAGACTGGCATGGAGCTGACATTTATATTCATTTATGATTCACCAAAGACTTGTGAACGCTTTCAGTACCATTCATATGAATGTAAGTAAACGTGTGGTAATTTTTAACACCCTACCAGTTTTTGTTGTTTATTAGTCAGAATTTTTACACATTTTTGAAGAAGTTCTGGACTCCCTTTCCACAGAATAAACACATTGTCTATATGTTGTCTTCCAGGTAGGGGGAGCGCATGGGCGTCCGCAGAAATGTTTTCAGGGGGGGGCATAATGTTAACTAGAATGATGCATCGTGGCACTCCTTTCTTACTGGCGTAATAATGATGCACCATGGCACTCCTTTCTTACTGGCGTAATAAAGATGCATCGTGACCTTCGTTTTTATACTTGTTTTACTTTGTGTCATTTGTCAGAATGCTTTGTTCATTTTTATTAACGCGCATTAACATTTTCCCCTTTGGAATAACGTCACAAGTCATGTTTATCTGATCAAAAACACAAAATACTAGTTTATTTGCCTTTCAGATTAAGATTAAGCAGAAAAACTACCCATTGCCCTATAACACCTAATGATAAATAGGTTATTCTAGTTGTGTACATTTCTGATTCATCTTTGTTAAAGCCATTATTGTTTTAACCCCTTGTAATCTGTTATAGGCCCCCTGGCAACTAAGGGGTTATCAATGAAGGGTGGGCACTTTCCATGGTGTATTGGTTCTAAAATAAAATGTGCTTTGGTTGCGATTTAAAACAAATTGTGTTTTGGAATTTTATAAAAAACTTGAGAGGTGTCTAATTTTTTTTTTTTTACTATTAATCTTTCGCAAAAACATATTGGTTTTCTCTATTATTATTATTTTTTTTTAAAAGCTCAACCATATTATTAAAAAGAAAACACATAGAAACAGTGAGGAAAAAAAAAAACGAAAACAAAACGAAAACAACAAAACGTTGTCCCGAAGTTTGACTAAGAGTTCAAATTGAACGTAGAATTTTTTTTTAACTGCTGGATTCGGAATTCGAATCGAACATAGAATCCCCAAAAGTTCAGATTTGGAAGCTACCAGCATGCCCTTCCTTATTATCAACCCTGTCTTAAAAGCCCATATACACAAATTACGCATACGAATAACTCATTGTGGTCCATAGGCATACCTGGAACCTATGTAGTACAACTCATCAGTTGTATAGAAATCCTCACGTAAATCATATTTGGACTCTTACTGTATGTCCACCTCTATTCTTTTCCACTCTGAACACAGGACCCTGCTAATGTATCGTTCTGTCTTCTCTCTTCATTCACACTATTTGCATATTCACTATCACAATTAATGTTACTTTGTATGACTGTAGACATCTCTCTTGCTTGTACATTTGAATTTCTCTAGGTACTCCACTCAAATATTTGTGAACCTATCATATACTGTATGCATCTCACAAACTGCCTTCACTCTTTAGAAGACAATCCCATTTACTTTAGATGTTCATCGCAAGCTCTCTATTTAATTGGCAGCTATTATTTCTAATTTTTATAACTCTACACATTCTATAATCTCATATTCACCAGAATTGTGGATCATAGACCAGCAATGATCTTGCCAAAGCAGAAATACTTTTACTTTGAATGGTATGTTCCAGTCAAACTAAAAGTTCCAATGGCCTGACGGTCACTGATTGACATTGTGCAGACATTTATAGTCTTATCTTTTGTATCCCAAAGGTCTTGTCCTCTGAGCAGCTACAGTATGCACAGCTTAAATATTATTTTTATTGAGAGTTATGGTTACCCAAAAGCATTATGGAGCACTTGTCTAAAGAAAACAACAACATGTCTGCTCTTTATCTGCCCAATACTGGACTGTCAAAGTCCTGTAATAACAACATTTTGCTTGTATCTAGACTACTGCATAATTTGACTTCATCATAACCAACCGGCTCTACTTTTAAGCCCACACTTCCATGACAATTAAATTAAACCACAAGCCATGTAGGCCAAAATCTACATGAACAAAGAAGATTCTCTAGGACCAGCATAAACAAAATCACCAGGCGAAGTGGAGACTGGGGTTCTGAAACATTGTTGATATGAACCACTGGTGTTTATTTGATATTTGTCCCCTCCACCTGAGACTATAGCACTAGTTAATGGAGTTAGGGCGAGACAATTTAGTCAGAGAACCAACTATGCAAATGTCTAAGGACTTTGGCCAACACATAGTAAGCCATACTATTTCATAACACAGTTTTCAGCAAGAGAAGACATTGTTTTGCTCATTCAACTGAACCCTTGTAAGAACAAAGAACTGGACATTTTATATGACTACAATTCTGTCCTATTGTCTGTCTTATATTGAAAAATGGTCAACTAAGTGACTCCCAGATAAAACTGGATTTTTGTCCTGCAGAACTGTGATGTAACAAAGAAAAATGATACCGGGCACTTCTAATAGTGAAATATTTACAATTATTAAAGTGATATAAACGTGATATATAAATGTGAACTTCAAAAATATATAAATGAATATAGTGAATAAAATATCCTTCACCAAAATTGAATAATATATAAACAGCAATTCTACACCCTTGAAGGACTGTCCAGGTCCAGAGTTCTTGCGTTGTCTTCCAGGTAGGGGGAGCGCTCAATTCTTGAGGTAATATGCAGGGAAAAGAAGTGGAAGAAATAATAGTGCAGACCATATGAATGTTACGCCGTGCCCACCAGAGACTAGACGAGACCCTGGTACTGCGATGGGAATGGGTAAACACCAGCCACAGACACAGGGGTCGCGTCCGGAATGCAGAGTGGTCTTGGCAGCCAGGTCGGGATAGGAGAGATCAGAGTTGTCGTATACTTGCCGAGGTCTGTGCAGGAGAGGTCCGGATCGTAGAAGGAGGCAAGCCAAGGTCAGGGTAGGAGAGTGACGGATGGTCGAGGGAAGCCGAGATCAGTAGTCCAGAGAAGCGGTAGTCCAAAGGCAAGCCGGATTGGTACACGGGAAATCAAAAGGCAAGGCAAGGCAGGAATCTAGCAGACAGGAGAGGTAAGCACAGGGAACAAGAACTATGCTCAGCCAAAGTGCCAGTGGCACAGCTGAGCATATATGTGCAGAAGGAACCAATCCCACAGGGGGTGGAGCGGAGGTGCGGCCTCCGCAGGAGGAGAGATAGGCTAGGAGATGTTATTGCAGGTGAGGCTGTTTAAAAACTGATTTTTGCTTGACAGGTCGCTTAGGAGCGTTGCGCGTGCGTCGCGCGCAACGCGACCAGGGACCGACCCATTGCGCATGCGCGCCGTGTGGGTAGAGGGCGCCGCTCCAGCGGGGAAGCCCTGCGCATGCGTGAGGAGGCGCGCGTGAGTGCGCGGGATTCCAGGGACACGGCAAAGGGTGCCGGAGCAGAGGGTGAGAAACTGCACCTGCGTCGGCATCTTGCGGGAGCGCGCGGAGGGCCGCGAGACTCCCGAGTCCTCACAGTACCCCCCTCTTCAAGAGAGACCTCTGGGCGATTCCAGCAGGGTTTAAGGGGGTATTTCTGGTGGAACCTCCTGATGAGCTCGGGTGCATGAACTTGGTGGTGAGGAATCCAAGAGCACTCCTCTGGGCCATATCCTTTCCAGTGGATAAGATACTGGAGGGTTCTCCTTGAGATCCTAGAATCGATGATTGCCTGGACTTCATACTCCTGCTGCCCCTGCACCAGTTGAGGAGCTGGTGGTGCGGGAGAGAGATCCGGAAAACGGGGGCTGCGGTAGGCGGGTTTCAACAAGGAAATGTGGAAAACCGATGGTATCTTCATCGAGGAAAGGAGTTGTAGGCGGTATGCCACCGGGTTGATTCTCTCCAAGATTTGAAATGGACCCAAAAACCTTGGTGCTAGTTTGAGAGTGGGAACCTTTAAATGTATGTTTTTTGAAGACAGCCATACCTTATCTCCTGGCCGTAGCTCTGGAGTTTCTCTACGGTGGCGATCTGCTTGTAATTTCTGTCTAGAGGAAGCTTTCCTCAAATGCTCCTGAATCTTGATCCATGAATCTTGCAAGATGTGGATCCGGTTGTCTGCTGCCGGAACCCCTGAAGAGGAAGGGGTGATGGGTAGCCGTGCAGGATGGAATCCATAGTTCACAAAGAAAGGAGAGGACTGTGTGGAATCATTCCGTAAGGAACTGTGGGCGAATTCCACCCAGGGAAGAAGGTCTGTCCAGTCGTCCTGGGTATCCGTGACGAAGCAGCGCAGGTACTGCTCCAACGACTGGTTGGTCCTCTCTGTTTGACCGTTTGTCTGGGGGTGGTACCCAGAAGAGAAAGGCAAGGAAATGCCCAATTTTTTTGAAAAAGCTCGCCAAAATTTTGAAACAAACTGGGAACCCCTGTCAGAAACGATGGTCGAGGGGACTCCGTGAAGGCGGAAGATCTCTCTGCAAAAAATATCTGCCAGTGTGGGTGAGGTTGGGAGCCCTTTGAGAGGGACAAAGTGTGCCTGTTTTGAAAAGCAGTCGATGACCACGAGGATAGTGTTCATGCCCCTGGAAATGGGTAGTTCCACAATGAAGTCCATTGACAAATGGTTCCAGGGGCGGCCTGGGATGAGAAGGGGGTTAAGAGTCCTGGGGGTTTGCTGCGAAGGACCTTGTTCCGAGCACATGTGGTGCATGCCTTGACAAACTCCCTCACGTCTGCTTGAATGTTGGGCCACCAGAACGTCCGTGAGATAAGATCAGAAGTTCTCCTAGAACCAGGATGGCCGGCAGTCTTTGAAGAGTGACCCCACTCCAAAATCCTTCTGCGAAAGGGTGGTGCCGCAAAGAGACAACCGTCCGGAACCTCCAGACCCTTGGGGATGTTGGTCTGACCTCGAAGAATGTCGTCTAGTATGTCGAAAGAGTTGGCGGATATGATGAGCTTAGAGGGGAGAATGGTCTCTGATCTGGCTTCGATTCTGTCCTCGACTAGAAATTGGCGGGAAAGAGCATCAGCCTTAAGATTCTGTGAACCGGGTATGAAGGATATGATATAATTGAAACGTGAAAAGAAAAGAGACCAGCGAGCCTGACGGGCACCTAGGCGTTGAGCACTCTCCAGATACATGAGGTTTTTATGATCCGTCAAAATGGTGATTGGACTCTCCGTGCCCTCTAATAGATGCCTCCATTCCTCCAAGGCAAGTTTGATAGCTAGTAGCTCTCTGTTGCCCACGTCATAGTTCTGTTGTGCAGAAGAAATTTTTTTTGAAAAGAAAGCACAAGGGTGCAACTTGGCTGCAGGAGACTTTCTTTGGGATAGGATGGCGCCGGCTCCAATGTCAGAAGCATCCACCTCTAGGGTGAAAGGGAGTTTAGGATTGGGGTGAATCAAGATCGGAGCAGAACTAAAGGCTTTCTTCAAGATGTCGAACGCCAGGATTGCTGCAGGGGGCCAAGACACGACGTCGGCTCCTTTCTTGGTAAGAGCCGTGATAGGGGCAACAATGGAAGAAAATTTGTAGATAAATCTTCTATAGTAATAGGCAAAGCCCAGAAATCTCTGAATGCCCTTGAGAGAATTAGGAAGGGGCCACTCCATGACGGCTTTCAGTTTGGAGGGTTCCATGGAAAAACCAGCATCGGAGATAATGTATCCTAAAAAAGTAGTAGAGGTTTGGTGGAAGTGGCATTTCTCCAATTAATGGCCTATCAGATTAACAGCGGGGGTCCCTGGCAGTCCCATTCAAACTGAATTGGACTGCCAGGGATCCCTGCTGTGTTAATCCTATGGGTCGTTAGTCAATGCAGAAATGCCTTAAACGTGCCTCAAACTAGCCCAGAACATACCCAGCACATACCCAGCACATACCCAGAATGTAACCCGGCTAGTTTACAGCAAATGTTAGAATAAACGTTGCCTCTACTGTATATGGTCTGCACTATTATTTCTTCCACTTCTTTTCCCTGCATATTACCTCAAGAATTGAGCGCTCCCCCTACCTGGAAGACAATGCAAGAACTCTACCTGGACAGTACTTTAAGGGTTTAGAGCTGCTGTTTATATATTATTCACTTTTGGTGAAGGATATTTTATTCACTATATTCATTTATATATTTTTGAAGTTCACATTTATATATCACGTTTATATCACTTTAATAATTGTAATAATTTCACTATTAGAAGCGTCCAGTATCATTTTTCTTTGTTACATTTTCTATATGCCTACTCCATAGTTCTATATATTTGTTATACTGTATGTATCATTTTGATGGTTAAAAACCCTACCTCTTTCCACCAGCCCAGGTATAGATTAGCATACTGTATGTGGAAGCACACATAGTCCCCATAGCTATTCCCTGGATCTAGTGGTATAGGGTGCGGCTAAACAGAAAATATTTCCTGGTGAAGACAAAATCCAGCAATTGAAGTACAAACCTGTTATGAGAAGGAAATTGGCACCACCTTTGGCTCAGAAAAGGGCCACAGCTGTCATACCTACTGTAATATATGTGGAATACGCATAATAAATCCTTAACATCCAAGTTTACAAGTAGGGTGTCGGTACTGCTGTGAATTCCATCTACAGTAGGCATGTCAAGACATCCTTAGAGTCTCTGAGGCAAGAGGGAAGTATGGTGACAAATGGGCAAAGGATCTGATCCACATAGATGCTTGCTTTCTCTGTGAGTTTTGCCTAGACTGGAGACTATAGGTGTACCTGGGAGTGGGATGTTATTCTTGTGGACATATGGGAGATGGTAAAAGTTGGCTAGATGAGGAGTTTAAACCAGGATGAAATGGTTCTCCTTTTAGAGATCACTTTGTTGTCTAATCTTACCTATACAATTGATATGAGGTCTCTCCTGAATCTAATGGTAAGGTCAGTGCTTAGAATGCTATAACAAGACTGGTTGGACAGCAGATGCATGCTCTCATTCACATAGTCATCGCGATTGACTACTGTACCACAATGTTTCCATCCTTTTCAGAAGGGTTAATTATTATCTCTTTCGCTACAGTTAGTTATTTCATGCAGTTCATTCCTGTGACTCAGGTTATTGCCTTGTATCGCATGTGGGAGTTTGGTGATCTATTTTGCCACCAGGTGGGAGAAAACTTTAATATATTACTACATTAGTACATATTTTAATCGGTGGTATGAAGGTGATTTGCATCTTAGATAAAAAAGGAACCTTCACCCTGAATCCTCTCATTTTCCTTTTGCAGTTCATACAGATTATGTAGATAAGCAATGTTGTTATAAGAAAAATCAGACCAAGGTGTGTTTTTATATTTCTTACAGTTTCCTTCTAGCAGAAAATGTATAGAATTTCCTACTAAAAGATTCAGATGTTTCAGGATCAGATGTTTAGGCTGCACAATGAGAGCAAAGCATAGACCATTCTAAAGCACCTTGAGGATAGAAACTGTGAGTGTCATACTTGACAGATTGATCACCTGTAGGTTATTAGTAGTGTTGGCCTCTACCTCTGTGGGCACCAACTCCTATGTAACCTTGGAAAGCCCATACTTCTATGTGTGACGGTGAGGGGGCACCCAGACCAATAATTAAAGGTATTATGGTATTATGCCTGGCTGGGTGCCCCTGAGCCAAATTCTAGAGTGGGAAGTGTCAGTTCTGCAACCCAGTTATGGCATGTGAACTGTATTTTAATAAAGATGTATGTGTGTTTTACTGTTCCATGAGTGCCAACCAGTGGAGATTCGCAGGGCATGAGTTTCAGGGATGATTTCATGATAAAATGTTGTCAGGGTGTGTTTGGGTAGAAGGGGGTCAGACTTACTGGTTACCTCGAAACATGTACCCAGGAATCCTACCAGATTCCTGGAGACATGAAGACACAGACCCCCAGACAAAATCTTCCCTAGGAAGCAGTTAGCGGCTCATCGCCAGATCTCCCTGCTTCAGCACAGACCAGAACAGTAAGACTGGGCAGGAGGAAATCACATTCCCCCTGTATATGCCCAAACCCCCAGAACCCAGTGTAGATGTTCGGAGTATCTCCCACCAGGAATAAGGTGGCGAGAGGGATTTATTTTCTAAGTGATAGTGTAGAATGTTTTATCTGTAAGATAAAGTGCCTCATACAGAGAGCAGCGCTGGAAATAATTGGAGATGTTAATAAATTGAACTTTTATTGGTGTGATTTTATCTCCATATGCAGAAAGGTCTGAAAACTGCATTTAAAATCCTGTCTGCATATGGAGAGTTGCAACCGGCGAGATGTGCACTGGTGAAACATGTTTGAAAAAAAGCGCCTTTTTTTTTGTATTTTCCCTCTCGCTCCAGCTTCCTGCCAACTTTTTTGGCGGAGGTAATTGTAGAATTTCTCTCCATGTTATTGGCGCGAACAGCCACTAGATGGCGATCGCGCCTTTCTGAATAGGGACATTTTTACAACTGGAGAGATTTAGGTTCTCGCCAGTCGTGCAGCGAGTTTAAAAAAAAAAAAAAAAATGGCGCTTTTTTTAAAACTCGCCAGTACCTGCCTTTCTACAGGCATTTCTCTCCAAAAAATGCCATAATTCACCTTACCACTGCTCTCTGCATGAGGCCCAAAGTGAGGAAATGTTTTTAAGTCCAGCGCTTAAAGAATAAAAGCGGCTTTTTGCTAACTTCTGCTAGGAAGCTTCTATCGCTCTGAAACTTGCTGTGCGCATAGTTCAGGGAGAAACATATAAAACGACCATAACTCAATTTTTATAATGTTTCATAAAAATTGATGAATGAAAGTTCCCCTATATTGGTGTATTAAACATGATAGGCCTATTTGGGCTTTCATTCAGAACACCTGAGACAGGGAAACACTCAATTGATTATATCACTCCACTTAGAAATGTAGTTAATCACTGTAGATGAGTTGAGAGATCTGCAGCTCAGGACTTCTAAGGCAACCTGCTGGCTTGCTGCCACAATGTCTGTTCAAGTCTGGAGTTGAAAGCCTCAAAGCTCCTAAGGTGTTAGGTTGGGAGAGATCCCTCAAGTACACCTATCCTAGTGTAAAGTCTGGGCAGCTTGGCAAATTTATTTATTTATTTATAAAATATTTTACCAGGAAGTAATACATTGAGAGTTACCTCTCGTTTTCAAGTATGTCCTGGGCACAGAGTAAAACAAATAATACATGACTACAAGTAGAGTCACATAAATGAACAGGGTATACATTATATACAAGACATTGCATGCACAGTTAAAGAAAATTTATATTATGAGCGTATGAAACAGTTACAGACCAGATTAAAGTGTGAGACAGCCTTAGATTTGAAAGAATTTAAGCTGGTGGTGGATATGAGAGTCTCTGGTAGGTTGTTCCAGTTTTGGAGTGCACGGAAGGAGAAGGAGGAACGTCCGGATACTTTGTTGAGCCTTGGGACCATGAATAGTCTTTTGGAGTCTGATCTCAGGTGATAGGTGCTGCATGTGGTAGGGGTGAGGAGCTTGTTCAGGTAGCTGGGTAGCTTGCCCAGAAAGTATTTGAAGGTGAGACAGGAAAGGTGAACTTTGCGCCTAGACTCTAGTGATGACCAATCTAGTTCTTTGAGCATTTCGCAGTGATGTGTGTTGTAGTTGCATTGGAGAACAAAACGACAAATTGAATTGTAGAGGGTGTCAAGTTTGCTAAGGTGGGTTTGAGGAGCCGAGCCATATACTATGTCTCCATAGTCAATAATTGGCATTAGCATCTGCTGTGCAATACGCTTTCTGACCAGGAGACTTAGGGAGGATTTGTTCCTGTAAAGTACCCCTAGTTTGGCATAGGTCTTGGTTGTCAGGGTATCAATGTGCATCCCGAATGTTAAGTGGGAGTCAAACCATAAGCCCAGGTATTTAAAACTAGTGACAGGTGTTAGGGCGGTGTTAGCATTGGTTCTAATCAGGAGCTCAGTCACTGGAAGCTTTACAAATTTAGTCTTGGTCCCAAATACCATTGTTACAGTCTTGTCAGTGTTTAAAAACAGTTTGTTTTGGGAAATCCAGTTTGAGTCTCAAAAGTCAGAATGAAGTGTGTGTGACGGTCCGAGAGGCTATGGCTGTGTGCATATAGGATTGTGTCATCTGCATACATGGTTTGTGAGGCTTCCTTACAAGCTGTGGGAAGATCATTAATGAACACTGAGAAGAGTAGGGGCCCCAGAACAGAGCCTTGCGGGACACCACAGGTGATATCCAGGGGGTTGGAGTTAGAGCCTGAGATGGACACATGTTGGGATCTACCTGATAGGTAGGACTGAAACCAGTTTAAAGCATGTTTCCCTATTCCAGAGCTCTGGAGTTTGTTAAGCAGGATAACATGATCAACTGTGTCAAAAGCCTTTGCAAAATCTAGGAATACTGCATCAGTGAGTTGTCCCCCTTCCATTCCACACTGGATTTCATTGCAAACTTTTAGCAGGGTAGTTACGGTGGAGTGTATGGGACGAAATCCAGATTGGAATTGGCTAGGGAAATTTGTCTTGGTGTAGAAATCGCTTATTTGGGAGTGGACACATTTTTCCATAACTTTGGATAGAATTGGGAGAAGTGAGATTGGCCTGTAGTTTGAGACAGTGTTTTTGTCCCCACTTTTGAAGATTGGGACAACTCTGGCAGTTTTCCAGGTCTTAGGGATATGGCCTGCAGACAGGATAGAGTTTACTATGGACGCAATTGGTTTGGCAATGGCTGGGGCACCAAGTCGTAGGAACCTAGATTGTAGTAAGTCAGGTCCACATTGGCTGCTTAGTTAATTTGAGTTGCGCTTGTGTTATCTCCTCTTCAGATACTGGGACAAATTGAAAATTGTGGGCAGTGTTGGGAGGGGGTGGGGCTATGTGGGTACTCCGAGGATGAGATTCAGGTTTGTGGTTTGGGCTGCGTTTTGCTAATAAGTTAGTGGCACACCCCACAAAGTAATCATTGAATGCATTTGCAATGTCAGTGGGGTTTGTCAGAGTAATATCCCCCTTAGTAATATTACTTTGTTGTTGATGGTTAGTAGGCTGGAATATATTGTTGATAACCTTCCAGAAGTTAGCTGGGTTTGATGTATTTTGGTGGACATTGTCAGGGTAATATTGTGCTTTTGCATGCCTTGTTTGCCTTGTGCACATGTTCCGCATGCATCTGTAGTGATTGAGATCCTTGGTAGTGCCAGTTACTTTGTAGCTTTTCCACAAGGCATCCCTGAACTGGTAGAGTGCTATAAGGTCGGTTGTAACCCATGGAAGGTGGGCCCCCCGTACCCTTATTTTGCATAGTGGAGCATGGGTATCGCAGAGTTTAAAGAACTCGGATTGGAAATAGTCGAGCGCAGAATCGGGGTCGGGAATTAAATCGATTCTGTGCCATGGGCAGTTGGTAAGGTCATCCAGAAACTGTTGTGGGTTAAAGTTTTTAAATGTTCTAGTGAGGAGAACTTTAGGGCTTGAATGGGGCGTTTTTATTTTCCTTACACAGTACACTATTGCATGGTCACTGAAAATATCAGGAAGGATGCCATAGGATTGGATTCTGCTGGGGGTTGAGGAGAGAATCCAGTCTAGCAAGGAATGATTAATGCGATTTCAGGTTTATCCATGTGGGTTGGGAAATGAGTTGTGATAGGTTAAGTGACTTGAGTTGTATCTGGATTTTGTGGTTTTTAGGGTCAAGCCAATTGAAGTTGAAATCCCCTAGAACTAGCAGCTCTTCTCATTCAGAGAGGAAATGGAGCCAAGAAATTGGGTGATATCAGTCAGGGATTTTAGAGGGGCTTTAGGGGGGCGGTAGATGCCAGCAAGAAAGATGGGCTTAGAAAAGGGGAGGCAGATTTTGCCAACTAGAGTTTCAAAAGAGGGTGGGCAATTTAACAGTGTAAATTGTAAGGTGTCTGCAATATAAAATAACACCCCTTCTCCTCTCTTTGACCTATCTCTCCTAAAAATGGAGTATCCCTGAATGGCGATATTTGCATCAGGGGTTTTAGGGGATTGCCATTTTTCTGTAAGAATGATGGCTTTGGGTTTATGCATAATGGTTGCCAGCCCAGACTTACTGTCGCCAGGTAGCGGGGCTGGGTCTCATATGCTAAGAAGCAAAGCTGCTAGGTTCACACATACCCTTAGCAGAATGAGAAGCCCCCTCTGCCAGGTGTCTGAAGTATTGGCAACTCCAGAAAAGGTGGGAAAAGTTATTCCCATGGAGAGATTGCTGCTCTGGTTAGGTATAGGGTTTTGAACCTTAAAAAAAAAAAATTGCTGCTCTGGTTAGGTATAGGGTTTTGAACCTTAAAAAAAAAAAACCTGCAGCCCATCGGGAATCAGATTGATAAGATTCAACTGGAACGTCACCGGAAGTTGACGTCACCGGTCGTGACGCATGCGGAAGGATCTCCTATGAATAGTATCAGTGGAGTCTCCCGCACACGAGTCCCAACTATCCTCGCCAACGACCGAAATCCTCTGTACAATGTGAGTTCTACCTGTGTGTTTTGGTGCCAATATACCCCTATGTACTATACCATTGTGTGCCTCTTTCTTGACTAATCCTCGGAGTAACACTCACATTTATGGACCCATCTAGCCCCCAGATGCACAGCTCTAATATCAATATCAGATGGCTTCTATGATTAGGGCTCCTGTCCAGAGAGAGATGGAATCTCTGACCGTCTGTTATCATCCTTTAGTGTGAGTGAGACCTATTTAGAGCTATTGTTTGCATCATATTCTATTTATAGTAGAGGCAAACTCTTATCTACAAAAACCAGGGGCATTCCCCCAAAAGCCCAGTACACCACAGAGTACATCTGGAATTATATGCCTTAACTTCCTTAACTAGCCCCAGATTTTTACATGAACTTAGGCCTACATATTAACAGTCGGGGTCCTGTGCATCCCATTCAAAACCTGAAATTGGATGCCAGGGATCCCTGCGGTGTTACATCCTAGGGTGTTAGTCATGCAAAGATAGAAATGCCTTAAGGCCTGCCTCAAACTAGCCCAGACATCCAGCACATTACCAGCACATACCAGAATTTGTACCCTGTAGTTTTACAGCAAATGTTTAGAATAAACTGGGACCTAGTATCGTCTACTATATTTCTCCACTCTTTTTCCTGCTCATTTACTCAGATATTGGCGTCTACCTACCTATCATTCGCAATTACTTCTCCCTGAGATCAACTCTAGAATTGAGCGTCCTTACATGGAAGACATTGCAAGACTTTACTGAGATTTTCAGTTTTAGGCTGTAATATTATTACTTTGGCAAGAATTCTACATATTTCATTTACTATTTTTTGAGTCAACATTTATATACACTTTAATCACTTTAAAATTGTAATAAGTTTCGACTATAGAACGGCTCCAGTATCATTTTTCTTTGTTACATTTTCTATATGCCTAACTATCATAGTTCTATATTTGTGTATATGTATGTTCATTTTGATGGTTAAAAAAACCTCCTACCTCTTTCCACCAGCACGGTATGATTACATATAACGTATGTGGAAGCCACGACTAGTCCCATAGCTATTCCCTGGATTTACTAGTGTATAGGTGGCGGCTAACAGAAATATTCCTGGAAGACAAAAATCCGCAATTGAAGTACAACACCTTTATGAGAAGGAAAGTTGGACCACTTGGCTCAGAAAGGCCAAAGCGTTACTACTGTAATATATTGTGGAATCGACTCATAATAAATCCTTAACACTCCAAGTTGACAAGATAGGTGTTGGTACTGCTGTTAAATTCCACTACAAGGTTAGGCATGTCAAGACATCCTTAGAGTCTCTGAGGCAAGAGGGAAATCTGGTGACAAATGGGGCAAAGGATCTGATCCGACTAGATGGCTGCTTTCTATCTCTGTGAGTTTTTGCCTAGACTGGAAGACTATAGGTGTACTGGGAGTGGGAGCGTTTTCTTGTGGACATATGGTGAGGGAAAGTTGGCGATGAGGAGTTTAAACCAGGATGAAAGTGGTTCTCCTTGTTAGAGATCACTTTGGTTGTCTAACTTACCTATAAAATTGATATGAGTCATCTCCGGACTAATGGTAAGGTCAAGTGCTTAGAATGCTATAAACAAGATGGGTTGGAGACAGCAGATGCATGCTTCTCATAACATGTCATCGCGATTGACTCTGTCCACACGTGTTTCAGTTCACTTTTCAGAAGGGTTATTATTATCTCTTTACGCTACAGGTTAGTTATTTCATCAGATGCATTCATCCTGGACTCCAGGTTAGTGCCCTTGTATCGCAGTGGGCGTTTTTGGTGATCTAGTTATTGGCCACCAGGTGGCGAGAAAACTTTATATATTACTACATTAGTAAATATTTTAACGTGGTATGAAGGGTGATTTGCATTCTTAGTATCAAAAAGAACCTTCACGCCTGAACCCCCCCTCTCATTTTCCTTATTGCAGTTCTACAGATATTATGCGATAAGCAATGTTTTATAAGGAAAATCAGACAATGTGTGTTTTTATATTTTCTTACATTTTCCTTATAGCAGAAATGTTAGAATTTCCTACTAAAAGATTCAGATGTTGCAGGATCAGATGTTTAGGCTGCACAATAGAGCAAAGCATAGACCATTCAAAGCACCTTCGAGGATAGAAACTGTGCAGGTGTCCATACGACAGATTGATCACCTTAGGTTATTAGTAGTGTTGGCCTCTACCTCTGTGGGAACCACTCCTATGTAACCTTGGAAAGCCGATACTTCTATGTGGTGACGGTTGAGGGGGCACCCGACCAAATTAAGGTATTATGGTATTATGCCTGGCTGGGTGCCCCTGAGCCAATTCTAGAGTGGGAAGTGCATTCTGAAACCCAGTTATGGCTGTAAGTTGAAACTGTATTTAATAAAGAATGTTGTGTGTTTTACTGTCCAGAGTGCCAACCAGTGGAGATTCGCAGGGCATGAGTTTCAGGGATTTCATGATAAAATGTGTCAGGGTGTGTTTGGGTAGAAGGGGGTCAGACTTACTGGTTACCTCGAAACATGTACCCAGGAATCCTACCAGATTCCTGGAGACATGAAGACCAGACCCCCAGACAAAATCTTCCCTAGGAAGCAGTTACGGCTCATCGCCAGATCTCCCTGCTTCAGCACAGACCAGAACAGTAAGACTGGGCAGGAGAAATCACATTCCCCCTGTATATGCCCAAACCCCCAGAACCCAGTTGTAGATGTTCGAGTCTCTCCCACCAGGAAAAGGTGGCGAGGAGGATTTTTTTCTAAGTGATAGTGTAGGAATGTTTTATCTGTAAGATAAAGGCCTCATAAGAGAGCAGCGCTGGAAATAATGAGATGTTTAATAAATTGAATTTTTATTGGGTGATTTTATCTCATATGCAGAAAGGTCTGAAACTGCATTTAAAATCCTGTCTGCATGGAGAGTTGCAACCGGCGAGATTGCACTGGTGTGAAACATGTTTGAAAAAAAAGCGCCTTTTTTTTTGTATTTTCCCTCTCGCTCAGCTCCTGCCAACTTTTTTGGCGGAGGTAATTGTAGAATTTCTCTCCATTTATTGGCGCAACAGCCACTAGATGGCGATCGCGCCTTTCTGAATAGGGACATTTTTACAACTGGAGAGATTTAGGTTCTCGCCAGTCGTGCAGCGGTTTAAAAAAAAAAAAAAAATGGCGCTTTTTTTAAAACTCGCCAGTACCCTGCCTTCTACAGCATTTCTCCAAAAAATGCCATAATCACCTTACCCATGCTCTCTGCTGAGGCCCAAAGTGAGGGAAATGTTTTTAAGTCCAGCGCTTAAGAATAAAAGCGGCTTTTTGCTAACTTCTGCTAGGAAGTTCTCTCGCTCTGAAACTTGCTGTGCGCATGTTCAGGAGAAACATATAAAACGACCATAACTCAATTTTTATAAGTTTCAAAAATTGATGAATGAAAGTTCCCATATGGTGTATTAACATGAAGGCCTATTTGGGCTTTCATTCAGAACACCTGAGACAGGAAAACACTCAATGATTATATCACTCCACTTAAAAGTAGTTAATCACTGTAGATGAGTTGAGAGATCTGCAGCTCAGGACTTCTAAGGCAACCTGCTGGCTTGCTGCCACAATGTCTGTTCAAGTCTGGATTGAAAGCTCAAAGCTCCTAAGGTGTTAGGTTGGGAGAGATCCCTCAAGTAACACCTATCCTAGTGTAAGTCTGGGCCGCTTGGCAAATTATTATTATTTATAAAATATATTTACCAGGAAGTAATAATTGAGAGTTACCTCTCGTTTTCAAGTATGTCCTGGGCACAGAGTAAAACAAATAATACATGACTACAAGTAAGTCACATAAATGAACAGGGTATACATTATATACAAGACATTGCATGCACAGTTAAAGAAAATTATATTATGAGCGTATGAAACAGTTACAGACCAGATTAAAGTGTGAGACAGCTTAGATTTGAAAGAATTTAAGTGGTGGTGGATATGAGAGTCTCTGGTAGGTTGTTCCATTTTGGAGTGCCCGGAGGAGAAGGAGGAACGTCCGGATACTTTGTTGAGCCTTGGGACCATGAATAGTCTTTGGAGTCTGATCTCAGTGTGATAGGTGCTGCATGTGGTTAGGGGGTGAGTAGCTTGTTCAGTAGCTGGGGTAGCTTGCCCAGAAAGTATTTGAAGGTGAGAACGGAAAGGTGGAACTTTGCGCCTAGACTCTAGTTGAGACCAATCTAGTTCTTTGAGCATTTCGCAGTGATGTGTGTTGTAGTTGCTGGAGAACAAAACGACAAATTGAATTGTAGAGGGTGTCAATTAGTTTGCTAAGGTGGGTTTGAGAGAGCCGAGCCATATATATGTCCTCCTAGTCAATTAATTGGCATTAGCATTGCTGTGCAATACGCTTTCTGACCAGGAGACTTAGGGAGGATTTGTTCCTGTAAGTAACCCTGTTTGGCATAGGTCTTGGTTGTCAGGGTATCAATGTGCATACCCGAATGTTAGTGGGAGTCAAACCATAAGCCCAGGTATTTAAAACTAGTGACAGGTGTTAGGGCGGTTAGCATTGGTTCTAATCAGGAGCTCAGTCATGGAAGCTTTACAAATTTAGTCTTGGTCCCAAATACCATGTTGTACAGTCTTGTCAGTGTTTAAAAACAGTTTGTTTTGGGAAATCCAGTTTCGGAGTCTCAAAAAGTCAGAATGAGTTGTGTGGACGGTCCGAGAGGCTATGGCTGTGTGCATATAGGATTGTTCATCTGCATACATGGTTTTGAGGCTCCTTACAAGCTGGTGAGGGAAGATTCATTAATGAACACTGAGAAGATAGGGGCCCCAGAACAGAGCCTTGCGGGGACACCACAGTGATACCAGGGGGGTTGGAGTTAGAGCCTGAGATGGACACATGGTTGGGATCTACCTGATAGGTAGGACTGAAAACCAGTTTAAAGCATGTTTTCCCTATTCAGAGCTCTGGGTTTGTTAAGCAGGAAACATATCAACTGTGTAAAAGCCTTTGCAAAATCTAGGAATACTGCATCAGTGAGTTGTCCCCTTCATTCCACACTGGATTTCATGCAAACTTTAGCAGGGGTAGTTCGGTGGAGTGTATGGGACGAATCCAGATTGGAATTGGCTAGGGAAATTTTTGTGTGTAGAAATCGCTTATTTGGGAGTGGACACATTTTTTCCAAACTTGTGATAGAATTGGGAGAAGTGAGATGGCCTTAGTTTGAGACAGTGTTTTTGTCCACTTTTGGAAGATTGGACAACTCTGGCAGTTTTCCAGGTCTTAGGGATATGGCCTGCAGACAGGATAGAGTTTACTAGGACGCAATTGTTTGGCATGGCTGGGGCACCAAGTCGTAGGAACCTAGATTGTAGTAAGTCGGGTCACATTGGCTGCTTAGTTTGTTTGAGGAGAGCGCTTTGTGTAAATCTCTCTCTCAGATACTGGGCTAAATTGAAAATGTGGGCATGTTGGGGGGGGGGGTGGGACTGTGGGATATCCCAGGATGAGATTCATGTTTGGGGGGTTGTGCTGCGTTTCGTAATAGTTAGTGGCACACACCCACAAGTAATCATTGATGCATTGCAATGTCAGGGGTTTGTCAGAGTAATATCCCCCTTAGTAATATTACTTTGTTGTTGATGGTAGGTGGAATATATTGTTGATAAAACTTCCAGAAGTTAGCTGGGTTTTGATGTATTTTGGTGGACATTGTCGGGTAATTGTGTGCTTGTTGCATGCCTTGTTTTGCCTGTGCACATGTTCCGCATGCATCTGTAGTGATTGAGATCCTGGTAGTGCCCAGTTACTTTGTTGCTTTTCCACAGGCATCCCTGAACTGGTAGGTGCTATAAGGTCGGTTGTACCCATGGAAGGTGGGCCCCCCGTACCCTTATTTTGCATAGTGGAGCATGGGTATGCAGAGTTTAAAGGAACTCGGATTGGAAATAGTCGATTGCGCAGAATTGGGGTCGGGAATTAAATCGATCTTTGCCATGGCAGTTGGTAAGGTCATCCAGAAAACTGTTGGGGTTTAAAGTTTTAAATGTTCTAGTGAGGAGAACTTTAGGGCTTGAATGGGGCCGTTTTTTATTTTCCTTACACAGTACACCTATTGCATGGTCACTGAAAAATATCAGGAAGGATGCCATAGGATTGGATTCTGCTGGGGGTTGAGGAGAGAATCCAGTCTAGCAAGGAAGATTAATGCGATTTTCAGGTTTTATCCATGGGGTTGGGAAATGAGTGTGATAGTTTAAGTGACTTGAGTTGTATCTGGATTTTGTGGTTTTGGTTGTAGGGTCAAGCCAATTGAAGTGAAATCACCCTAGAAACTAGCAGACTCTTCTCATTCAGAGAGGAAATGGAGCCAAGGAGATGGGGTGATATCAGTCAGGGATTTTAGAGGGGCTTTAGGGGGTGCGGTTTACGATGCCAGCAAGAAAGATGGGCTTAGAAAAGGGGAGGCAGATTTTGCCAACTAGAGTTTCAAGAGGGGGGCAATTTAACAGTGTAAATTGTAAGGTGTTGCAATATAAAATAACACCCCTTCTCCTCCTTTGACCTATCTCTCCTAAAAAATGGAGTATCCCTGAATGCGTATTTGCATCAGGGGTTTTAGGGGATTGCCATTTTTCTGTAAAATGATGGCTTTGGGTTTATGCATAATGGTTGCCAGCCCGACTTACTGTCGCCAGGTGCGGGGTGGGTCAATATGCTAAGAAGCAAAGCGCTAGGTTCACACTACCCTTAGCCAATGAGAAGCCCCTCTGCCAGGTGTCTGAAGTATGGCCAACTCCAGAAAGGGAAAAGTTGGAAAGTTATTCCCATGGAGAGATTGCTGCTCTGGTTAGGTATAGGGTTTTGAACCTTAAAAAAAAAAAACCTGCAGCCCATCGGGAATCAGATTGATAAGATTCATCATGATATTCACTTGATTCATCAAGCTTCAGAGATTTGGTAATATACCAAGATTCCAAGTGCCATTACCATGGTGGCATAACAAAGGAAGCAGCTCCGTCGGAGTACACAGCGGTTGCGACTGGCGCCGCTGGCCAAGGACAGTTCCAAGCCATTTTGCGATTAACTCCCACTCCTGGGAAATTGCTCCTAAAGACTTTATTTTTCAACATTTTGTTCTGGAAACCAATTATTTTGTTTGCCCCACCCCAATAAGTGTATTTTGACTGTAAATTGTGGAACATTGTGTTTATGTCTTTTCATATACAACAAAACAGGTAGCGCTAACCGCAAAGATGTACCGTAGCTCTAGTACCCTATGTGGAATAATTAACCATAATAAAGGGCTGCCTGGGATACAAAAAACTGACCCCCTGGTCAGGATAACAGTATGGACAAAAGATAGTTTCCGTGGGTGCCATATTAACAACTACTACAAAAGGATATAACGAAACAAAGCCTGTTGGTGTGAAGAATGTGTCTCCTCCCGTGTGCTTAAGAAAAGAAAAAGCACAACACATAGATAATACTGTAGAGATAAGACAAACAACACTTAAGCAAAACAATAAACAGCTGAAACTGGACAGGTGAATTTAGCACAATAAAAACATTTAAAACAGTTAGTAATTATATAATGCACAATACATATGGACATATATTATATGAATGAATAAAATGAATGAAAATGGTTCTAATACTCTGTAGCACCAATGATGATGATAGCAATGCCTACTCACCAGATGGAATAGGTTTGCAGGCAGTGGATAATTGAGAGAGGTCTCCCCTCTCGTTTTTAAGTTGCTCTCTGCTAACTGGCGTCTCCGTCTGCTCGTGGATGTATCTCGTCAAGCAGAACTCCGCAGCTCTCTGACGTCGGTGGATGGTAAACAGGCAGCAGGGTAAGGTCTCTCTGCACACTGCGTCTCGTCTGCTCGTGGATTGCAACCGTCAAGCAGGAACTCCTGCAGCTCTCTGAGTCCGGTGGATGGTAACAGCAGCAGCTGATTCGGCACTCCGTCGCAGCAGGGAAACTAGTCAGTTAGTGGAGCACACAGATTGCCAATGCGTGGGGGATATTGACACCAATTGCTGGGTATAAAATCGCCACCCTACGCGTTAATGAAGCTCTGCTCTCTTCCTCAGGGTAATTTAATTAAAAAAGACCACAATGTCCTTTAAATACATGTCCGCAAATTGGTAAAATATTTCACCTGCATAATTGCACATGCGCGAGGAGAGAAATGAGGTAATCCCTGAAAATGATTATGAATCACACACATGCGCATGAACAATCAAAGAATGCTATTGCAAAAGCTATTACAATTTATATACAGCTGTTATACGTTACAAACATGACATAACAAAACTTTTCTATGGATAACAATTAAAAAATATAAAACAAATATATATTTACATAATTAATCTAAAAAACAAAAAAATATATAAAAAATGTAAGTAATCAATATGTAATTAAACTAAACTATAATGAATTGATGTGCCCATTGAATAATTAATATACAGAGTATAAGAATTGAATAATTGAAAGTGTGTTAAACTACTAGTAATATACTTAAAATATATGTTGGAGGAGCCAACTGTTAGAAGTGAAATACACACTATTATCTGTGGTATGTCTGTTTAAATGGAGAATGAATAATATTAACCCACCAGAAAGGATTTTAAATTCAAATTCCACATTTAAGACCATTGGGTACAGAGTGCATAACTCATAATCCAATATAGTCCTTTCCCCAATAGGCTCAATGTATTTTCTCCTCCCAGTGGGTGTAATGCATTCTATCCCTACACATCTCAGCCCTTTCGGATCTTTCTTGTGCACCTGAAGAAATGATTGGACACATATGTGTGACTAAACCGGTTCTAATATTATATATATGTTCGTACAAACGTCTTTTTATAGCTCTTGTTGTCATACCCACATACTGCAGACCACATGTTGAATTAATATTTTTATTTTTATTCTTATATTGTAAGAGACTGGTTCTGTCCATCGCTGCAACTTCAGCAATAGTTCTATCTAAGTCCTGTGGGGAATATCCTTCCACAAATTTTTGTTTCAAATCTTCGCTGGATTTTAAATATATCTGGATGAGGAAGCTGTTTCTTTTAGTCTATGAACTGTCCCTTCGGTATGTTTTTTGACCCATGTGGGATTATGGTGATTTTTGTGCGTGTAAATAATTATTGGATTGAACAGGTTTAAAGTAGTGCTAGGGGGAATGTGATATTAACATGTGATTTCTAAATCTAAAAATTCTATTTTATTGGGGCTGGTGACAAACGTGAATTTAAAATTTTTTAGTGTTATTATTTATATATACTGAAATTGAGTTAACTTGGCTAGTGTACCGACCAAAAAAAAATCTATCATCTATGTAGCGCCGCCACAGTACCAAGGTTGCACCATAGGGACAACTGGACCATATATGTTTTTTCCAGTGCCATAAATAAATTTGCGTAACTAGTGCCAAACTTGGTACCGCATGGCGGTGCCACATACCTGTAAGTAAAAGGCCTTATAATTAAAATAGAAAAAAGTGTGACAAAGAATAATTAATTCCTAAAATCAAAATCTTTATATTCTTGGATATAGATGGGTCATTATTTAGGGTGTCCAAGACTGATTCACATCCTTGATCATGATTAATTTTGTGTATAATGAATTGATGTCAGCAGTACAAAATATATGGGGTTGCCACTGAATGCCTGGAGGGTCTGCAGTTGGGTAGTATACCGAGATAGCGAAGGTAATTGTACGACATATTTTTGAAGTTGCCTATCAATATATTGAGATAAATGTGATGTTAACGATTGAAGCCGGCAAATGATTGGGCGGCCGGGGGGAAAATTTATATTTTTATGTAAATAGTTATTATGTAAAAAAGGTAATCTGGGATGTCATTGTAAAGAAAAATCGAACTCTTTTTGAGTAATTAGGTTTTGGTCTAAACAAAATGTTAATAATTAAATAATTTTTGCTGATATTGTGTAGTGGGATTTGATGGAGGAGTTGGTAAGTGGACACATCACCTAAAATTCTTAGTGACTCGTTATATAGTATGATTTATCCAATTACCAACCCCCCCCCCCCCCTTTGTTGCCGGTGTTTTATAATATGTTTTAATTTTCTTCAAGTGCACGTGTAGGTCATTTTTATCTTTACTTAGGTTATCGACTTGATTTTATAACTTCGACTTAAGGTCTCTAGGTCATCTGTGACCATGTGAGCAAATGTGCCACAAAAGGGCCACTTACAAAACCTAGGAAAGAAGGTTGAGGGATTTCTGAAAGTAGATGTACTAGTAGTTAGTGGTTAGTTAGTGTGGGTATCTATTCTCGATATGGCGTCTCTTTGGAAATATTTTTTTGAGACAAAGTTTGCGTACATATCTTTGAACGTCAACATATAGCTTTAAAACTATCTGGCCCAGTAACCGGGGCAAAAGATAATCCTTTTGAAATAGCTTAGTTTCGTAATGGTATTGGATATTGCGTATATTAAAGATATTTGATAAGCACTTTTATTTAGTGTTTTTAGCACCTTGCCCAATTTTTCTCCTTCCTCTGTTTCTCCTCTAGAGTTTGTTTTCTTTTTCGGTTTCTTTCAGGGGATTTTCTTTTCCCAATAAGTCTCTTATTGCCTCTCTTGCGTTGTTTGGGCTCTCTCGTTGTCGCAGTCTATAAAAGAGACCGTATTTTTCTCTTCTCCGACTGTGACTGGGGAGATGTGTTCTCTATCTAGATCAATAAGGGGTTGGTACTTATTCTGGTGATGATACTGATCAAATATATTGTCAGTGTCTTTGCCCTGTATGTTGACTAATGTGATAGGAGGAGCCGGGGGGGCGGGGTTTTTAGCTTTAACACTACCAGTTACTGGTTTGTAGTAGATTGTGTTGATGGTCTTCTAGACTCTTGGGAGCTATAAATTGTACTGGTTCGGAGATAAATCTTTGTTTTAACAATAGGGTTTTCTATAATGGTGTGGAATTTATGTGAATAATCTTATTGTATCTATATTTTTCATTATCATGTTCTGGGTTTTTTCCATCCTATTTGCATCCCGTGAACTAATCAGTTTTGTCCCTTTGGAACTTGTTTGTTTTGAAAGTATATATCTTTTTGTAGTTTATCCATTTATTTTTAATTCTAGCTCTAACATAGGTAATTCACAGTTATCTTTATATTTTCAAAAATATCCCTTCATATCGTTGAATTCTTTGTCTAACTGTTTGAAGACATATTTTGCGTTTCGATTACAATAGACGCATCAATTCAAAAGAGCAGTTGTCAGGATGCGATTCCATTCCAAAATAAATGATTCAACTCTGAGTCTGTTGTAGCTTTTAAATAGCTCAAACCTGTGGAATACGTTTTTGTTCAATATATTTTTTAAATGGTTATCGCATCCCACAACTGCGTTTGTTTTCAATAAGTAATTTTTCTTAATTGTCAGCCTATCTTCCATTCATGTGAAGCCATTCAAATGCGATGGGAATTTTCCTCATCTGCAAAATGCTGTTAAATATATATTCCTGTCTGACTCCTGGGCAAACAATGAGACATAATTGTCCTGGAAAGGTGCTACCTAAAAGGGGAAAATGCACATATACAACAAAACAGGTAGAGCTAACCGCAAAGATGTACCGTAGTTTTAGTACCCTATGTGGAATAATTAACCTACATAAGGGGCTGCCTGGGATACAAAAAATAACCCCTGTGGTCAGGATAAACAGTTGGACAAAGATAGTTTCGGGGGTTGCCTATATAACACTACTACAAAGAAGGATATCCGGAAAAACCAGCCTGTTGCTGTTGTGAAAGAAATGTGGGGATCCTCCCGGTTGTCCGGTGTGCTTAAAAGAAAAGAAAAAGCACAACACATAGCATAATACTGTAGAGTATAAGACAAACAACACTTAAGACAACATATAACAGCTGAAACTGGACAGGTGAATTTAGCACAATAAAAACATTTAATAACAGTTAGTAATTAATATAATCCACAATACATATGGACATATATTATATGAATGAATAAAATGAATGAATGAATGGTTCTTATACTCCGTAGCACCAATGATGATGATAGCAATGCCTACTCACCAGATGGAATAGGTTTGCAGGCAGTGGATAATTTAGAGAGTATCCCCTCTTGTTTCTTTAAGTTGCTCTCTGCTAACTGGCGTCTCCATCTGCTCGTGGATGTATCTCGTCAAGCAGGAACTCCTGCAGCTCTCTGACGTCCGGTGGATGGTAAACAGCAGCAGCGGTAAGGTGCTCTCTGCTAACTGGCGTCTCCGTCTGCTCGTGGATGCAACCCGTCAAGCAGGAACTCCTGCAGCTCTCTGACGTCCGGTGGATGGTAAACAGCAGCAGCTGATTCTGCACGCCGTAGGCAGCAGGAAACTAGTCAGTTAGTGGAGCACACAGATTCGCCAATGCGTGGGGATACTGACACCAATGTGCTGGGTATTAAAATCGCCACTCTACGCGTTTCGAGAGCGCTCTGCTCTCTTCCTCAGGGTTATATGAATTAAAAGTCCAGCAATGTCCTTTAAATACATTGTCCGCAAATTTGGTAAATAATTTCACCTGCAGCTAATTGCACATGCGCAGTGAGAGAAATGAGGTAATCCCTGAAAATGATTATGTAATCACACACATGCGCAATTGAACAATCAAGAATGCTATTGCAAAAAGCTATTACAATTTATATACAGCTGTTATACGTTACAAACATTGACATAAAAAACTTATTCTATGGATAACAATTAACAAATATAACTAACAAAATATATATTTACATAATTAATCTAAAAAACAAAAAATATATAAAAAATGTAATGTAATCAATATGTAATTAAACTTAAACTATAATGAATTGATGTGCCCATTAATAATTAATATAACATAGTATAAGAATTGAAATAATTGAAAGTGTGTTAAACTACTAGTAATATACTTAAAATATATGTTGGAGGAGCCAACTGTTAGAAGTGAAATAGACACTATTATCTGTGGTTATGACTGTTTAAATGGAGAATGATAATATTAACCCACCAGAAAGGATTTTAAATCAAATTCCACATTTAAGCCCATTGGGTACAGAGTGCATAACTCATAAATCCAATATGATTCTCTTCTCCCCAATAGGCTCAATGTATTTTCTCCTCTCCAGTGTGGTGTAATGCATTCTATCCCTACACATCTCAGCCCTTTCGGATCTTTCTTGTCTAGCACTAAGAAAAGAGTTGGAACACATTATGGGTGATTACTATAAACCGCGTTGTTCTATATATATAATGATTTCGTACAAACGTCTTTTTATAGCTCTGTTGTCATACCCACATATGCAGACCACATGTTTGATAATATTTTATTTTATCTTATATGTAGAGAATTGGTTCTGTCCATCGCTGCACTTCAGCAATGTATTCTATCTAAGTCCTGTGGGGAATACTTCCTCTCCACCAAATTTTTGTTTCAAATCTTGCGTGGATTTTAAATATATCGGAGGAGCTGTTTCTTTTTAGTCTAATGAACTGGTCCCTCGGTATGTTTTTGACCCATGTGGGATTATGGTGGATTTGTGGTGTGTAAATAATTATGGATTGAACAGGTTAAAGTATGTGCTAGTGTGAATGTGGATGATTAACATAGTGATTCAAATCTAAAAATCATTTATGGGTGGTTTGGGCTGTGAAACGTGAATTAATTTTAGTGTTATTATTCTATATAACTGAAATGAGTTAACGGTGGCTATGTACCCGACCAAATAAAAATAATATCTCATTATGGCGCAGCCACAGTCCAAGTTTGACATAGGGACAACTGGACCCTATAGTGTTTTCCCAGTTGCCCATAATAAATTTGCGTAACTAGGTGAAACTTGGTACAGCGGTGGTGCCACATACCTGTAAGTAAAAGGCCTTATTAAAATAGAAAAATTGTGACAAAGATAAATTAATTCCTAAATCAAAATCTTATATTCTTTGGATATAGAGGGTCATTATTTAGGGGTGTCCAGAACTGATTCACCTCCTTGATCAGAGTTAATTTTGTGATAATGAATTGATGTCAGCAGTTACAAAAAAGGGGTGCCATGCTGCCTGGAGGGGTCTGCAGTATTGTGGGGGTAGTATACCGAAGATGCGAAGGTAATTGTACGACATATTTTTGAAGTTGCCTATCAATATATTGAGATAAATGTGATGTTAACGATTGAATGCCCGAAATGATTGGGCGGCCGGGGGGAAAATTTATATTTTTATGTATTTTAGGTATTATGTAAAAAAGAGGTAATCTGGGATGTCTATTGTAAAGAAATTCGAACTCTTTTTGAGTAATTAGGTTTTGGTCTAAACCAAAATGTTAAATAATTAAATAATTTTTGCTGATATTGTGTAGTGGGATTTGATGGGAGGAGTTGGTAAGTGGACACATCACCTAAAATTCTTAGTGACTCGTTGATATAGTATGATTTATCCATAATTACCAACCCCCCCCCCCCCCCCTTTGTCTGCCGGTTTTATAATTATGTTTTAATTTGCAACGTCAGTTGGAAGTGGAAAGCCCATACTTCATGTGGTGACGGTGAGGGGCACCCCGAACCAATATTAAAGGTATTATGGTCTAATGCCTGTCTGGTGTGCCCCTGAGCCAAATGCTATCAGTGTGAATTGTGCATTTCTGCAAAACCATTCTGTCAAAACATGTGAACTGTATTTTAATGCAGATGTTGTGTGTTTTACTGTTCCATGATCCAACCATGTAGAATTTCGCAGGGCAATGATTTTCGATCAGGGATATTTCATGATAAAATGTTTGTCAGGGTGTGTTTGGGTCGAAGTTGGTCATAACCTTACTGGTTACCTCGAACATGTACCCAGGAATCCTACCGAATTCCTGGAGACAGAATACCGAACCCCCAACAAAATCTTCCCTAGAAGCAGTTACCGCTCATCGCCAACTCTCCCTGCTTCAGCACAGACCAAACGTAAGACTGGGGCATGAGGACTCACCTTCCCCCTTATATGCCCAAACCCCCAGAACCCGTGTCGGATGTTCGTAGTATCTCCCACCAGAAATAGGTGGCGAGAGGATTTATTCTTTCTAAGTGATGTGTAGAATGTTTTATCTCTAAGATAAAGTGCCTCATACAAAGCAGCGCTGGAAATAATTGTAGATGTTAAAAATTGAACTTTTATTATTGGGGTGATTTTAATCTCCATCTGCAGAAGGATCTGACAACTGCATTTAAAATCACTGTCCTGCATATGGAGATTTGGCAACCGGCGAATTGCACTGGTGAAACATGTTTTGAAAAAAAGCGCCTTTTCTTTTTGTATTTTCCCTCTTCTCTCGCTCCGCTCCCTAGTCCACTTTTTTGGCGGAGGGTATTGCAAATTCTCTCCATTTTATTGGCGCTAACAGCCACTAGAATGGCGATCGCGCCTTTCTATATGGACATTTTACAATGGAGAGATTTGGTTCTCCGGCCAGTCTGCAGCGAGTGAAAAAAAAAAAAATGGCGCTTTTTTTAAAACTCGCCAGTACCCCTTCCTTTCACATCGCATTTCCTCCAAAAATGCCATAATCACCTTACCACTGCTCTCTGCCTGAGGCCCAAAGTGAGGAAATGTTTTAAGTCCAGCGCTTAAGAATCAAAGCGCTTTTTGCTAACTTCTTCTAGTAAGCTTCTATCCTGCGCTTCTGCAACGTGCTGTGCGCATCAGTTCGGAAAACATATAAAACGACCCATAACTCAATTTTTATAATGTTTCATAAAAATGATGAATGAAAGTCCCCTCTAGTGGTTTCTTAACCGCATGATAGGCCTATTTGGGCTGTCATTCAGAACCCTAGAGCAGGGAAAAACACTCAATTGATTATATCACTTCCACTTAGAAATGTAGTTAATCACGTAGATGATTTTAGAGATCTGCAGCTCAGGAAACTTCTGGCACGTCTGGCTTGCGGCCACAATGTCTGTTCAAGTCTGGAGTTGAAAAGCTCAAAGCTCCGTAAGGTGTTATGTTGGGGAGAGATCCCTCAGTACACCCTATCCTATGTAACTCTGCCATCTTGGCAAATTTTATCTTATTTATTATAAAATATTTTACCAGTAAGTAATCCCTCTTTAGCGGTACCACTTCTCGTTTTCACAAGTATGTCCTGGGCACAGAGTAACACAAATAATACTGACTACAAGTCTAGTCACATAAATGAACAGTTATACTTCTATACAAGACATTGCATGCACAGTTAAAGAAAATTTTTATTATGAGCGTATGAAACAGTTACAGACCAGATTAAAGTGTGAGACACCGCCGTAGATTTGAAAGATTAAGATGGTGGTGGATTGAGAGTCCTTCTGGGTAGGTGTTACCATTTTTTGAGTGCACGGAGGCGAAGGAGGAACGTCCGGATACTTTGTTGAGCCTTGGGACCATGAATAGTCTTTTTGTAGTCGATCTGGTGATAGGTGCTGCATGTGTTAGGGGTGAGTAGCTTGTTCCGTTAGCTGGGGCGTAGCGTGCCCAGAAAGTATTTGAAGGTGAGACATGAAAGTTAACTTGCGCCTAGCCTCCTATTGATGGACCAATCTAGTTCTTTTAGCATATCTTCGCAGTGATGCTGTGTTGTAGTTGTCAATTGGAGACAAAAACGACAAATTTAATTGTAGCACGGGGTGTCAAGTTTGCTAAGGTGGGTTTGAGGAGCCGAGCACCTATATATATGTCTCCTGTCAATTAATTGCATTAGCATCTGCTGTGCAATACGCTTTCTTACCAGGAGGACTTAGGTGAGATTTTTCTTCCTGGTAATGTACCCCTAGTTTTGGCATAGGTCTTGGTTGTCAGGGTATCGCAATGTGCTGCCCGAATGTTCCAGTGGGAAGCAACCATAAGCCCAGGTATTTAAAACTAGTGACGTGTTATGGGCGGTGTTAGCATTGGTTCTAATCAGGAGCTCAGTCATGAAGCTTTACAAATTTAGTCTTGGTCCAAATACCATTGTTAAATCAGTTCCTTGGTCAGGTGTTTAAAAACAGTGTTTGGGAAATCCAGTTTTCGGTCTCAAAAGTCGACGAATATGTGTTTGACGGTCGAGAGGCTTTGGCCCCCCCTGTGGCCATATAGGATTGTGTCATCTGCATACATGTGTTTGAGCGCTTCCTTACAAGCGGTGGGAAGATCCTTAATGAACACTGAGAAGATAGTGGGCCCCAGAAAGAGCCTTGCGGGACACCACATGTGAATTACCAGGGGGTTGGAGTTAGAGCCTGAGATGGCCACAGGTTGGGATCTACCTGATAGGTAGGACTGAAACCAGTTTAAAGCATGTTTTCCCTATTCAGAGCTCTGGAGTTTTGTTAAGCAGGAGAAACATATCAACTGTGTCCAAAAAGCCTTTGCCAAATCTATTAATACTGCCATCAGGAGTGTCCCCTTCCATTCCACACTGGATTCATGGCAAACTTTAGCAGGTAGTTCGTGGAGTGTATGGGACGAAATCCGATTGTGGAATTGGCGAGGAGAAATTTTGTCTTGTGTAGACCTCGCTTATTTGGGAGTGACACATTTTTTCCATAACTTTGATAGACTTGGGAGAAGTGGCTTGGCCTTTATTTGAGACACGTGTTTTTGTCCCCACTTTTGAAGTATTGGCAACTCTGCGCATTTTCCAGGTTCTTAGGGATATGGCCTGCCACGGATAGAGTTTACTATGGACGCAATTGGTTTGGCATGGCTGGGGCAACACCAAGTCGTCTGAACCTAGATTGTAGTAAGTCGGTCACATTGGCTGCTTATTTTTTAGTTTTAGAGCGCTTGTGAATCTCCTCTCTCAGATACTGGGCTAACTTTGAAAATTGTGGGCATGTTGTGGGGGGGGTGGACCCTGTGTGGGGGGATACTCCCAGGATGAGATTCATGTTTGGGGTTTGTGTGCGTTTCGCTAAGAAGTTCGTGGCACAGACCCCACCAAGTAATCATTGAAATGCATTGCAATGTCAGTGGTGTTTGTCAGAGTAATATCCCCCTTAAGTAATATTACTTTGTTGTTGATGGTTTCGCTGGGAAGTATATTTGTTGATAACCTCTCCAGAAGTAGCTGGGTTTGGATGTATTTTTGTGGACCTGGCAGGGTAATATTGTGCTTTTGCATCCTTGTTTGCCTTGTTCACATGTTCCGCATGCATCTGTAGTGATTGAGATCCTTGGTATGCCATTTCTTTTGTAGCTTTCCACAAGGCATCCAGGTCCCTGAACTGGTAGAGTGCTATAGGTCGTTTAACCCAGGACAGGGTGGGCCCCCCGTACCCTTATTTTTGCATAGTGGGGCATGGGTATCGCAGAGTTTAAATGAACTCGGATTGGAACCTAGTCGAGCGCATAATGGGGTCGGGAATTACAACTTCACTTCTGTAGCCCATGGCAGTTGGTAAGGTCACCAGAAACCTGTTGTGGCGGTTAAAGTTTTAAATGTTCTAGTGAGGAGACCTTTAGGGCTTGAATGGGGCGATTTTTTATTTTCCTTACCAGTACCCTATTGCATGGTCACACTCATATCAGGAAGGGATGCCATAATTGGATTCTGCTTGCTGCTGGGGGTTAAGGAGAGAAGCCCGAGTCTAGCAAGAATGATTATGCGATTCAGGTTTATCCATAGGGGGTTGGGAAATGAGTTGTTAATTTAATGACTATTTTTTGGAAAGGTTGTTCTCTGGAGTTTGTGGCTTTTTAGGGTCAAGCCAATTGAAAAGTGAAATCCCCCTAGAACTAGGCCGCGCTCGCATTCAGAGAGGAAATGGGAGGCAAGAGATGGGTGATATCAGTCAGGGATTTTATAGGGGCTTTAGGGGGTGCTTTAGAATAATGCCAGCAAGAACGATGGGCTAGAAAAGGAGGTAGGCAGATTTGCCAACTAGAGTTTCAAAAGAGGGGTGGTCAATTTTAACATTGTAAATTGTTAAGTGGCTGCAATAAAATAACACCCCTTCTTCTCCTCTCTTTGAACCTAATCTCTCCTAAAAATGGAGTCTCCTGACTGCGTATTTGCATCAGTGGTTTTAAGGGGATTGCATTTTTCTGTAGAATGATGCTTTGGGTTTATGCATAATGGTTGCCAGCCGACTTACTTGCGCCAGGTAGCGGGGCTGGTCTAATATGCCTAAGAAGCAAAGCTGCTAGTTCACACCTACCCTTTATGCAGTATGAGAAGCCCCTCCTCCCAGGTGTCTGACTTATTGGCACCCAGAAAAGTGGAAGTTATTCCCATGGAGAGATGCTGCTCGTTTAGGTAAGAGGGTTGTGAACCTTAAAAAAAAAAAAACCTGCAGCCCATCGGGAATCAGATTGATAAGATTCCATCATGATATTCCTTGATTTCACAAGCTCAGAGATTTTGGTAATATACAAGCATTCCAATTGCCATTACCCTGGTGGCCTAAACAAATGAAGCAGCCCGTCGGAGTACACTGAGCGGTTCTACTGGCGGCCCTGCCAAGGACAGTTTCCAGCCCTTTGCGCTTAACTCCCACTCCTGGGAAAATTGCTCCTAAAGACTTTATTTTTCAACATTTTGTTCTGGAAACCAATTTTGTTTGCCCCCCCCATAATCTATTTTTGACTGTAATTGTGGAACATTGTGTTTAGGTCTTTTCAATAATATACAACAAAACAGGTAATCGCTAACCAGCATAAAGATGTACCCGTAGTATCATAGTCCCTATGTGGATAATTAACCATACTCGGTGCTGCCTGGGATAACAAAAAAAACTGACCCCCTGGTCAGGATAACGTATGGACAAAAGATCGTTTTCCCCGTGGGCGTGCCTATAATTACACAACTACTACAAAGGATATACTAAACCAAGCCTGTTGGCTGTGAAGAATGTGTCTTCCTCCCGTGTGCTTAAAAGAACGAAAAGCACAACACATATCATACACTAATACTTAGAGTTAGACAAACAACACTTCAACAACAGATAACACAGCTGAAACTGTACGGTTAATTTACACAATAAAACATCTTAATAAGCAGTTGTAATTCATATACTGCAGCAATCCATATGGACATATATATTTATGAATAAAATCGAATGAAATTATGGTTCTAATTACTCTGTAGCCCAATGATGATGTAGCAATGCCTACTCCCAGATGGACTAGGTTTGCAGGCAGTGGAATAATTTAGAGAGCTAATCCCCTCTCGTTTCTTTCAGAAGTTTGCTCTCAGTCTAACTGGGCTCTCCGTCTGCTCGGGATTTATCTCGTCAAGCAGAACTCCTTCCAGCTCTCTGCGTCCGGTGGATGTTAAACAGCAGCAGCGGTAAGGTCTCGCTCTGCTACTGCGTCTCGTCTGCCGTGGAATGCACCGTCCAAGCAGAACTCCTGCACGCTCTCTGACGTCCGGATCGGGAATCGTAACAGCCGCAAGCTGATCGCACGGCCGTCCGCACAGGAAACTAGTCAGTTAGTGGATCACAACAGATTCTCCAATCCCGTGGGGATATTGACACCAATTGCTGGTATTAAAATCGCCACCTAACGCGCTTTCAAGCGCTCGCTCTCTTCCTCAGTGGGTAATTTAAATTAAAAGACCAGCAATGTCTTTAAATACATTGTCCCAAATTGGTAATAATTTTCACCTGCATCTACTTGCACATGCGCAGTGATAGAAATGAGCGTACTTCCTGAAAATGAGTTAGTAATCACACACATGCGCATAACATCAATAAGGCTATTGCAACAAGTATTACAAGTTATATACAGCTGGTTCGTTACAAACATTGACATAAAAAACGTATTCTATGGATACATTACAACAATATAGACTAACCAGAATATATATTTTATCATATTAATCCTAAAACACAAAATATATCCAAATGTTAAATGTAATCAATATGTAATAAACCTAAACTATAATGAATTATGTGCCCATTAATAATCTAATATAACATAGTATGAAGAATTGAAATATTGAAAGTGTGTTAACTACTATTTGTAATCATACGTAAAATATATGTGGAGGAGCCAACTTTAAGAATTGAACAGACACTATTATCTGTGGTATGTTCTGTTAATGGAGAAGAAAGATAATATTCACCCACCAGAAAGGATTTTAAATCAAATTCCACATTTTTAAGCCCATTGGGTACAGATGCATAACTCATAAATCCACTATGATTCTCTTCTCCCCAATAGGCCTCACACATGTATTTTCCTCCTCTCCAGTGGGGTTTAATGCATTCTATCCCTCACATATCAGCCCTTTCGGATCTTTCTTGTGCACCTTAAGAAACCGTGATTGGACACATTATGTGTTACTAAAACCGTTCTAATATTAATATAGTTCGACAAACGTCTTTCTTATACCTCTTTGTCATACCCACATACGCAGACCACATGCTTGATTATTATTTTGTATTTTATTCTATTGTAAGAACTGTTCTGTCCATCGCTGCACTTCAGCAATAGTTTCTATCTAAGTCCTGTGGGGGAATACTTCCCTCTCCACAATTTTTGGTTTCAAAAATCGTCGCTGTATTTTAAATATATCTGGATGGAGAGCTTTTCTTTTTTAGTCTAATGAACTGTCCCTTCGTATGTTTTTTGACCCATTGGGATTATGGTGATTTTGTGCGTGTAATATTATTGGATTGAACAGGTTTAAAGTATGTTGCTCGGGGTGATGTGGATTACATCTGCCTTTCTAAATCTAAAAATCTATTCTGTATTGGGGCTGTTGACAACGTGAATTTAAAAATTTTTAGTGTTATTATTCATTATACTGAATTGAGTTAACGGCGGGCACTTAAAGTGTAACCCACCAAATACATAAAATCATCATCTATGTAGCGCCGCCACATTACCGAGTTGCACAATAGGACAACTGGACCATTATGTTTTTTTTCCCAGTTGCCCATAAATAAATTTGCGTACTATGTGCTGGCAAACTTGGTACCGCGGCATGGCGGTGCCACATCACCTGTAGTAAAAGGCCTTATTAAAATATAGATAAAATTGTGACAAAGATAAAAATTTATTCCCTAAATCAAAATCTTTATATTCTTTGATATAGATGGTTCATTATTTCAGAGTGTCCAAGACTGATTCACATCCTTGATCATGATTACTTTTGTGTTCAATGAATTGATGTCAGCAGTTACAAAATATCATGGGGTTGCCACTGCATGCCCTGGATGGTCTGCAGTATGTGGGTAGTATACCGAGATGCGAAGGTAATTGTACGACTATTTTTGAAGTTTGCCTATCAATATTCTTGAGATAAAATGTTATGTTAACGATTGATGGCCCAAATGATGGGCGGCCGGGGGGAAATTTATAGTTTTTATGTATTTTATGTATTATGTTAAAAACGAGTAATCTGGGAGTCTCTTGTCAAGAAATTCCGAACTCTTTTTGAGTAATTAGGTTCTTGGTCTTAAACAAACTGTTAAATAACTTAAAAATAATTTTTGCTGATATTGTTGTATGGGGATTTTTGTGGAGGAGTTGGTAAGTGGACACATCACCTAAAATTCTTACTGTGACTCGTTGTATAGTATGATTTATCCATATTACCAACCCCCCCCCCCCCCCTTTGTCCGCCCGGTGTTTACCCCCCCCCCCCCTTTGTCTGCCGGTTTTATAATTATGTTTTAATTTTCTTCAAGTGCACGTAGTGTCAATTTTTCATCTTTACTTAGGTTATCTGAGCAACGTCAGTTGGAAGTGGAAAGCCCATACTTCATGTGGTGACGGTGAGGGGCACCCCGAACCAATATTAAAGGTATTATGGTCTAATGCCTGTCTGGTGTGCCCCTGAGCCAAATGCTATCAGTGTGAATTGTGCATTTCTGCAAAACCATTCTGTCAAAACATGTGAACTGTATTTTAATGCAGATGTTGTGTGTTTTACTGTTCCATGATCCAACCATGTAGAATTTCGCAGGGCAATGATTTTCGATCAGGGATATTTCATGATAAAATGTTTGTCAGGGTGTGTTTGGGTCGAAGTTGGTCATAACCTTACTGGTTACCTCGAACATGTACCCAGGAATCCTACCGAATTCCTGGAGACAGAATACCGAACCCCCAACAAAATCTTCCCTAGAAGCAGTTACCGCTCATCGCCAACTCTCCCTGCTTCAGCACAGACCAAACGTAAGACTGGGGCATGAGGACTCACCTTCCCCCTTATATGCCCAAACCCCCAGAACCCGTGTCGGATGTTCGTAGTATCTCCCACCAGAAATAGGTGGCGAGAGGATTTATTCTTTCTAAGTGATGTGTAGAATGTTTTATCTCTAAGATAAAGTGCCTCATACAAAGCAGCGCTGGAAATAATTGTAGATGTTAAAAATTGAACTTTTATTATTGGGGTGATTTTAATCTCCATCTGCAGAAGGATCTGACAACTGCATTTAAAATCACTGTCCTGCATATGGAGATTTGGCAACCGGCGAATTGCACTGGTGAAACATGTTTTGAAAAAAAGCGCCTTTTCTTTTTGTATTTTCCCTCTTCTCTCGCTCCGCTCCCTAGTCCACTTTTTTGGCGGAGGGTATTGCAAATTCTCTCCATTTTATTGGCGCTAACAGCCACTAGAATGGCGATCGCGCCTTTCTATATGGACATTTTACAATGGAGAGATTTGGTTCTCCGGCCAGTCTGCAGCGAGTGAAAAAAAAAAAAATGGCGCTTTTTTTAAAACTCGCCAGTACCCCTTCCTTTCACATCGCATTTCCTCCAAAAATGCCATAATCACCTTACCACTGCTCTCTGCCTGAGGCCCAAAGTGAGGAAATGTTTTAAGTCCAGCGCTTAAGAATCAAAGCGCTTTTTGCTAACTTCTTCTAGTAAGCTTCTATCCTGCGCTTCTGCAACGTGCTGTGCGCATCAGTTCGGAAAACATATAAAACGACCCATAACTCAATTTTTATAATGTTTCATAAAAATGATGAATGAAAGTCCCCTCTAGTGGTTTCTTAACCGCATGATAGGCCTATTTGGGCTGTCATTCAGAACCCTAGAGCAGGGAAAAACACTCAATTGATTATATCACTTCCACTTAGAAATGTAGTTAATCACGTAGATGATTTTAGAGATCTGCAGCTCAGGAAACTTCTGGCACGTCTGGCTTGCGGCCACAATGTCTGTTCAAGTCTGGAGTTGAAAAGCTCAAAGCTCCGTAAGGTGTTATGTTGGGGAGAGATCCCTCAGTACACCCTATCCTATGTAACTCTGCCATCTTGGCAAATTTTATCTTATTTATTATAAAATATTTTACCAGTAAGTAATCCCTCTTTAGCGGTACCACTTCTCGTTTTCACAAGTATGTCCTGGGCACAGAGTAACACAAATAATACTGACTACAAGTCTAGTCACATAAATGAACAGTTATACTTCTATACAAGACATTGCATGCACAGTTAAAGAAAATTTTTATTATGAGCGTATGAAACAGTTACAGACCAGATTAAAGTGTGAGACACCGCCGTAGATTTGAAAGATTAAGATGGTGGTGGATTGAGAGTCCTTCTGGGTAGGTGTTACCATTTTTTGAGTGCACGGAGGCGAAGGAGGAACGTCCGGATACTTTGTTGAGCCTTGGGACCATGAATAGTCTTTTTGTAGTCGATCTGGTGATAGGTGCTGCATGTGTTAGGGGTGAGTAGCTTGTTCCGTTAGCTGGGGCGTAGCGTGCCCAGAAAGTATTTGAAGGTGAGACATGAAAGTTAACTTGCGCCTAGCCTCCTATTGATGGACCAATCTAGTTCTTTTAGCATATCTTCGCAGTGATGCTGTGTTGTAGTTGTCAATTGGAGACAAAAACGACAAATTTAATTGTAGCACGGGGTGTCAAGTTTGCTAAGGTGGGTTTGAGGAGCCGAGCACCTATATATATGTCTCCTGTCAATTAATTGCATTAGCATCTGCTGTGCAATACGCTTTCTTACCAGGAGGACTTAGGTGAGATTTTTCTTCCTGGTAATGTACCCCTAGTTTTGGCATAGGTCTTGGTTGTCAGGGTATCGCAATGTGCTGCCCGAATGTTCCAGTGGGAAGCAACCATAAGCCCAGGTATTTAAAACTAGTGACGTGTTATGGGCGGTGTTAGCATTGGTTCTAATCAGGAGCTCAGTCATGAAGCTTTACAAATTTAGTCTTGGTCCAAATACCATTGTTAAATCAGTTCCTTGGTCAGGTGTTTAAAAACAGTGTTTGGGAAATCCAGTTTTCGGTCTCAAAAGTCGACGAATATGTGTTTGACGGTCGAGAGGCTTTGGCCCCCCCTGTGGCCATATAGGATTGTGTCATCTGCATACATGTGTTTGAGCGCTTCCTTACAAGCGGTGGGAAGATCCTTAATGAACACTGAGAAGATAGTGGGCCCCAGAAAGAGCCTTGCGGGACACCACATGTGAATTACCAGGGGGTTGGAGTTAGAGCCTGAGATGGCCACAGGTTGGGATCTACCTGATAGGTAGGACTGAAACCAGTTTAAAGCATGTTTTCCCTATTCAGAGCTCTGGAGTTTTGTTAAGCAGGAGAAACATATCAACTGTGTCCAAAAAGCCTTTGCCAAATCTATTAATACTGCCATCAGGAGTGTCCCCTTCCATTCCACACTGGATTCATGGCAAACTTTAGCAGGTAGTTCGTGGAGTGTATGGGACGAAATCCGATTGTGGAATTGGCGAGGAGAAATTTTGTCTTGTGTAGACCTCGCTTATTTGGGAGTGACACATTTTTTCCATAACTTTGATAGACTTGGGAGAAGTGGCTTGGCCTTTATTTGAGACACGTGTTTTTGTCCCCACTTTTGAAGTATTGGCAACTCTGCGCATTTTCCAGGTTCTTAGGGATATGGCCTGCCACGGATAGAGTTTACTATGGACGCAATTGGTTTGGCATGGCTGGGGCAACACCAAGTCGTCTGAACCTAGATTGTAGTAAGTCGGTCACATTGGCTGCTTATTTTTTAGTTTTAGAGCGCTTGTGAATCTCCTCTCTCAGATACTGGGCTAACTTTGAAAATTGTGGGCATGTTGTGGGGGGGGTGGACCCTGTGTGGGGGGATACTCCCAGGATGAGATTCATGTTTGGGGTTTGTGTGCGTTTCGCTAAGAAGTTCGTGGCACAGACCCCACCAAGTAATCATTGAAATGCATTGCAATGTCAGTGGTGTTTGTCAGAGTAATATCCCCCTTAAGTAATATTACTTTGTTGTTGATGGTTTCGCTGGGAAGTATATTTGTTGATAACCTCTCCAGAAGTAGCTGGGTTTGGATGTATTTTTGTGGACCTGGCAGGGTAATATTGTGCTTTTGCATCCTTGTTTGCCTTGTTCACATGTTCCGCATGCATCTGTAGTGATTGAGATCCTTGGTATGCCATTTCTTTTGTAGCTTTCCACAAGGCATCCAGGTCCCTGAACTGGTAGAGTGCTATAGGTCGTTTAACCCAGGACAGGGTGGGCCCCCCGTACCCTTATTTTTGCATAGTGGGGCATGGGTATCGCAGAGTTTAAATGAACTCGGATTGGAACCTAGTCGAGCGCATAATGGGGTCGGGAATTACAACTTCACTTCTGTAGCCCATGGCAGTTGGTAAGGTCACCAGAAACCTGTTGTGGCGGTTAAAGTTTTAAATGTTCTAGTGAGGAGACCTTTAGGGCTTGAATGGGGCGATTTTTTATTTTCCTTACCAGTACCCTATTGCATGGTCACACTCATATCAGGAAGGGATGCCATAATTGGATTCTGCTTGCTGCTGGGGGTTAAGGAGAGAAGCCCGAGTCTAGCAAGAATGATTATGCGATTCAGGTTTATCCATAGGGGGTTGGGAAATGAGTTGTTAATTTAATGACTATTTTTTGGAAAGGTTGTTCTCTGGAGTTTGTGGCTTTTTAGGGTCAAGCCAATTGAAAAGTGAAATCCCCCTAGAACTAGGCCGCGCTCGCATTCAGAGAGGAAATGGGAGGCAAGAGATGGGTGATATCAGTCAGGGATTTTATAGGGGCTTTAGGGGGTGCTTTAGAATAATGCCAGCAAGAACGATGGGCTAGAAAAGGAGGTAGGCAGATTTGCCAACTAGAGTTTCAAAAGAGGGGTGGTCAATTTTAACATTGTAAATTGTTAAGTGGCTGCAATAAAATAACACCCCTTCTTCTCCTCTCTTTGAACCTAATCTCTCCTAAAAATGGAGTCTCCTGACTGCGTATTTGCATCAGTGGTTTTAAGGGGATTGCATTTTTCTGTAGAATGATGCTTTGGGTTTATGCATAATGGTTGCCAGCCGACTTACTTGCGCCAGGTAGCGGGGCTGGTCTAATATGCCTAAGAAGCAAAGCTGCTAGTTCACACCTACCCTTTATGCAGTATGAGAAGCCCCTCCTCCCAGGTGTCTGACTTATTGGCACCCAGAAAAGTGGAAGTTATTCCCATGGAGAGATGCTGCTCGTTTAGGTAAGAGGGTTGTGAACCTTAAAAAAAAAAAAACCTGCAGCCCATCGGGAATCAGATTGATAAGATTCCATCATGATATTCCTTGATTTCACAAGCTCAGAGATTTTGGTAATATACAAGCATTCCAATTGCCATTACCCTGGTGGCCTAAACAAATGAAGCAGCCCGTCGGAGTACACTGAGCGGTTCTACTGGCGGCCCTGCCAAGGACAGTTTCCAGCCCTTTGCGCTTAACTCCCACTCCTGGGAAAATTGCTCCTAAAGACTTTATTTTTCAACATTTTGTTCTGGAAACCAATTTTGTTTGCCCCCCCCATAATCTATTTTTGACTGTAATTGTGGAACATTGTGTTTAGGTCTTTTCAATAATATACAACAAAACAGGTAATCGCTAACCAGCATAAAGATGTACCCGTAGTATCATAGTCCCTATGTGGATAATTAACCATACTCGGTGCTGCCTGGGATAACAAAAAAAACTGACCCCCTGGTCAGGATAACGTATGGACAAAAGATCGTTTTCCCCGTGGGCGTGCCTATAATTACACAACTACTACAAAGGATATACTAAACCAAGCCTGTTGGCTGTGAAGAATGTGTCTTCCTCCCGTGTGCTTAAAAGAACGAAAAGCACAACACATATCATACACTAATACTTAGAGTTAGACAAACAACACTTCAACAACAGATAACACAGCTGAAACTGTACGGTTAATTTACACAATAAAACATCTTAATAAGCAGTTGTAATTCATATACTGCAGCAATCCATATGGACATATATATTTATGAATAAAATCGAATGAAATTATGGTTCTAATTACTCTGTAGCCCAATGATGATGTAGCAATGCCTACTCCCAGATGGACTAGGTTTGCAGGCAGTGGAATAATTTAGAGAGCTAATCCCCTCTCGTTTCTTTCAGAAGTTTGCTCTCAGTCTAACTGGGCTCTCCGTCTGCTCGGGATTTATCTCGTCAAGCAGAACTCCTTCCAGCTCTCTGCGTCCGGTGGATGTTAAACAGCAGCAGCGGTAAGGTCTCGCTCTGCTACTGCGTCTCGTCTGCCGTGGAATGCACCGTCCAAGCAGAACTCCTGCACGCTCTCTGACGTCCGGATCGGGAATCGTAACAGCCGCAAGCTGATCGCACGGCCGTCCGCACAGGAAACTAGTCAGTTAGTGGATCACAACAGATTCTCCAATCCCGTGGGGATATTGACACCAATTGCTGGTATTAAAATCGCCACCTAACGCGCTTTCAAGCGCTCGCTCTCTTCCTCAGTGGGTAATTTAAATTAAAAGACCAGCAATGTCTTTAAATACATTGTCCCAAATTGGTAATAATTTTCACCTGCATCTACTTGCACATGCGCAGTGATAGAAATGAGCGTACTTCCTGAAAATGAGTTAGTAATCACACACATGCGCATAACATCAATAAGGCTATTGCAACAAGTATTACAAGTTATATACAGCTGGTTCGTTACAAACATTGACATAAAAAACGTATTCTATGGATACATTACAACAATATAGACTAACCAGAATATATATTTTATCATATTAATCCTAAAACACAAAATATATCCAAATGTTAAATGTAATCAATATGTAATAAACCTAAACTATAATGAATTATGTGCCCATTAATAATCTAATATAACATAGTATGAAGAATTGAAATATTGAAAGTGTGTTAACTACTATTTGTAATCATACGTAAAATATATGTGGAGGAGCCAACTTTAAGAATTGAACAGACACTATTATCTGTGGTATGTTCTGTTAATGGAGAAGAAAGATAATATTCACCCACCAGAAAGGATTTTAAATCAAATTCCACATTTTTAAGCCCATTGGGTACAGATGCATAACTCATAAATCCACTATGATTCTCTTCTCCCCAATAGGCCTCACACATGTATTTTCCTCCTCTCCAGTGGGGTTTAATGCATTCTATCCCTCACATATCAGCCCTTTCGGATCTTTCTTGTGCACCTTAAGAAACCGTGATTGGACACATTATGTGTTACTAAAACCGTTCTAATATTAATATAGTTCGACAAACGTCTTTCTTATACCTCTTTGTCATACCCACATACGCAGACCACATGCTTGATTATTATTTTGTATTTTATTCTATTGTAAGAACTGTTCTGTCCATCGCTGCACTTCAGCAATAGTTTCTATCTAAGTCCTGTGGGGGAATACTTCCCTCTCCACAATTTTTGGTTTCAAAAATCGTCGCTGTATTTTAAATATATCTGGATGGAGAGCTTTTCTTTTTTAGTCTAATGAACTGTCCCTTCGTATGTTTTTTGACCCATTGGGATTATGGTGATTTTGTGCGTGTAATATTATTGGATTGAACAGGTTTAAAGTATGTTGCTCGGGGTGATGTGGATTACATCTGCCTTTCTAAATCTAAAAATCTATTCTGTATTGGGGCTGTTGACAACGTGAATTTAAAAATTTTTAGTGTTATTATTCATTATACTGAATTGAGTTAACGGCGGGCACTTAAAGTGTAACCCACCAAATACATAAAATCATCATCTATGTAGCGCCGCCACATTACCGAGTTGCACAATAGGACAACTGGACCATTATGTTTTTTTTCCCAGTTGCCCATAAATAAATTTGCGTACTATGTGCTGGCAAACTTGGTACCGCGGCATGGCGGTGCCACATCACCTGTAGTAAAAGGCCTTATTAAAATATAGATAAAATTGTGACAAAGATAAAAATTTATTCCCTAAATCAAAATCTTTATATTCTTTGATATAGATGGTTCATTATTTCAGAGTGTCCAAGACTGATTCACATCCTTGATCATGATTACTTTTGTGTTCAATGAATTGATGTCAGCAGTTACAAAATATCATGGGGTTGCCACTGCATGCCCTGGATGGTCTGCAGTATGTGGGTAGTATACCGAGATGCGAAGGTAATTGTACGACTATTTTTGAAGTTTGCCTATCAATATTCTTGAGATAAAATGTTATGTTAACGATTGATGGCCCAAATGATGGGCGGCCGGGGGGAAATTTATAGTTTTTATGTATTTTATGTATTATGTTAAAAACGAGTAATCTGGGAGTCTCTTGTCAAGAAATTCCGAACTCTTTTTGAGTAATTAGGTTCTTGGTCTTAAACAAACTGTTAAATAACTTAAAAATAATTTTTGCTGATATTGTTGTATGGGGATTTTTGTGGAGGAGTTGGTAAGTGGACACATCACCTAAAATTCTTACTGTGACTCGTTGTATAGTATGATTTATCCATATTACCAACCCCCCCCCCCCCCCTTTGTCCGCCCGGTGTTTAATAATTATGTTTTAATTTTTTCAAGTTGCACGTAGTGTCAATTCTTTCATCTTTACTTAGGTTATCGACTTGATTTATAACTGTCGACTTAAGTATCTTAGGTCATCTGTGACCATGTGAGCAATGTGGCCACAAAAGGAGAAAAGGGCCACTTCAAAACCTAAAAAATGAAAGAAGGTTGAGGGATTTCTAAAGTAGATGTACTAGTAGTTAGTGGTAAGTTAGTGTTGGTATCTATTCTCGATATGGCGTCTCTTTGGAAATATTTTTTGAGACAAAGTTTGCGTACATATCTTTGAACGTCAACATATAGCTTAAAACTATCTGGCCCAGTAACTGGGGCAAAAGATAATCCTTTTGATAATAGCTTAGTTTCTTTAATGGTAATTGGATATTGGCTTATATTAAAGATATTCTGATAAGCACTTTTATTTAGTGTTTTAGCACCTTGCCCAATTTTTCTCCCTCCTCTCGTTCCTCTAGAGTGTTTTTTCTTTTTCGGTTGTCTTTCAGGGGATTTTCTTTTCCCAATAAGTCTCTTATTGCCTCTCTTGCTTGTTTGGGCTCTCTCGTTTGTCGCCAGTCTATAAAAGAGAACGTATTTTTCTCTTCTTCCCGACTGTGACTGGGGAGATGTTGTTCTCTATCTAGATCAATAAGGGGTTGGTACTTATTCTGGTGATGATACTGATCAAATATATTGTCAGTGTCTTTGCCCTGTATGTTGACTAATGTGATAGGAGGAGCAGGGGGGGGCGCAACGTCAGTTGGAAGTGGAAAGCCCATACTTCATGTGGTGACGGTGAGGGGCACCCCGAACCAATATTAAAGGTATTATGGTCTAATGCCTGTCTGGTGTGCCCCTGAGCCAAATGCTATCAGTGTGAATTGTGCATTTCTGCAAAACCATTCTGTCAAAACATGTGAACTGTATTTTAATGCAGATGTTGTGTGTTTTACTGTTCCATGATCCAACCATGTAGAATTTCGCAGGGCAATGATTTTCGATCAGGGATATTTCATGATAAAATGTTTGTCAGGGTGTGTTTGGGTCGAAGTTGGTCATAACCTTACTGGTTACCTCGAACATGTACCCAGGAATCCTACCGAATTCCTGGAGACAGAATACCGAACCCCCAACAAAATCTTCCCTAGAAGCAGTTACCGCTCATCGCCAACTCTCCCTGCTTCAGCACAGACCAAACGTAAGACTGGGGCATGAGGACTCACCTTCCCCCTTATATGCCCAAACCCCCAGAACCCGTGTCGGATGTTCGTAGTATCTCCCACCAGAAATAGGTGGCGAGAGGATTTATTCTTTCTAAGTGATGTGTAGAATGTTTTATCTCTAAGATAAAGTGCCTCATACAAAGCAGCGCTGGAAATAATTGTAGATGTTAAAAATTGAACTTTTATTATTGGGGTGATTTTAATCTCCATCTGCAGAAGGATCTGACAACTGCATTTAAAATCACTGTCCTGCATATGGAGATTTGGCAACCGGCGAATTGCACTGGTGAAACATGTTTTGAAAAAAAGCGCCTTTTCTTTTTGTATTTTCCCTCTTCTCTCGCTCCGCTCCCTAGTCCACTTTTTTGGCGGAGGGTATTGCAAATTCTCTCCATTTTATTGGCGCTAACAGCCACTAGAATGGCGATCGCGCCTTTCTATATGGACATTTTACAATGGAGAGATTTGGTTCTCCGGCCAGTCTGCAGCGAGTGAAAAAAAAAAAAATGGCGCTTTTTTTAAAACTCGCCAGTACCCCTTCCTTTCACATCGCATTTCCTCCAAAAATGCCATAATCACCTTACCACTGCTCTCTGCCTGAGGCCCAAAGTGAGGAAATGTTTTAAGTCCAGCGCTTAAGAATCAAAGCGCTTTTTGCTAACTTCTTCTAGTAAGCTTCTATCCTGCGCTTCTGCAACGTGCTGTGCGCATCAGTTCGGAAAACATATAAAACGACCCATAACTCAATTTTTATAATGTTTCATAAAAATGATGAATGAAAGTCCCCTCTAGTGGTTTCTTAACCGCATGATAGGCCTATTTGGGCTGTCATTCAGAACCCTAGAGCAGGGAAAAACACTCAATTGATTATATCACTTCCACTTAGAAATGTAGTTAATCACGTAGATGATTTTAGAGATCTGCAGCTCAGGAAACTTCTGGCACGTCTGGCTTGCGGCCACAATGTCTGTTCAAGTCTGGAGTTGAAAAGCTCAAAGCTCCGTAAGGTGTTATGTTGGGGAGAGATCCCTCAGTACACCCTATCCTATGTAACTCTGCCATCTTGGCAAATTTTATCTTATTTATTATAAAATATTTTACCAGTAAGTAATCCCTCTTTAGCGGTACCACTTCTCGTTTTCACAAGTATGTCCTGGGCACAGAGTAACACAAATAATACTGACTACAAGTCTAGTCACATAAATGAACAGTTATACTTCTATACAAGACATTGCATGCACAGTTAAAGAAAATTTTTATTATGAGCGTATGAAACAGTTACAGACCAGATTAAAGTGTGAGACACCGCCGTAGATTTGAAAGATTAAGATGGTGGTGGATTGAGAGTCCTTCTGGGTAGGTGTTACCATTTTTTGAGTGCACGGAGGCGAAGGAGGAACGTCCGGATACTTTGTTGAGCCTTGGGACCATGAATAGTCTTTTTGTAGTCGATCTGGTGATAGGTGCTGCATGTGTTAGGGGTGAGTAGCTTGTTCCGTTAGCTGGGGCGTAGCGTGCCCAGAAAGTATTTGAAGGTGAGACATGAAAGTTAACTTGCGCCTAGCCTCCTATTGATGGACCAATCTAGTTCTTTTAGCATATCTTCGCAGTGATGCTGTGTTGTAGTTGTCAATTGGAGACAAAAACGACAAATTTAATTGTAGCACGGGGTGTCAAGTTTGCTAAGGTGGGTTTGAGGAGCCGAGCACCTATATATATGTCTCCTGTCAATTAATTGCATTAGCATCTGCTGTGCAATACGCTTTCTTACCAGGAGGACTTAGGTGAGATTTTTCTTCCTGGTAATGTACCCCTAGTTTTGGCATAGGTCTTGGTTGTCAGGGTATCGCAATGTGCTGCCCGAATGTTCCAGTGGGAAGCAACCATAAGCCCAGGTATTTAAAACTAGTGACGTGTTATGGGCGGTGTTAGCATTGGTTCTAATCAGGAGCTCAGTCATGAAGCTTTACAAATTTAGTCTTGGTCCAAATACCATTGTTAAATCAGTTCCTTGGTCAGGTGTTTAAAAACAGTGTTTGGGAAATCCAGTTTTCGGTCTCAAAAGTCGACGAATATGTGTTTGACGGTCGAGAGGCTTTGGCCCCCCCTGTGGCCATATAGGATTGTGTCATCTGCATACATGTGTTTGAGCGCTTCCTTACAAGCGGTGGGAAGATCCTTAATGAACACTGAGAAGATAGTGGGCCCCAGAAAGAGCCTTGCGGGACACCACATGTGAATTACCAGGGGGTTGGAGTTAGAGCCTGAGATGGCCACAGGTTGGGATCTACCTGATAGGTAGGACTGAAACCAGTTTAAAGCATGTTTTCCCTATTCAGAGCTCTGGAGTTTTGTTAAGCAGGAGAAACATATCAACTGTGTCCAAAAAGCCTTTGCCAAATCTATTAATACTGCCATCAGGAGTGTCCCCTTCCATTCCACACTGGATTCATGGCAAACTTTAGCAGGTAGTTCGTGGAGTGTATGGGACGAAATCCGATTGTGGAATTGGCGAGGAGAAATTTTGTCTTGTGTAGACCTCGCTTATTTGGGAGTGACACATTTTTTCCATAACTTTGATAGACTTGGGAGAAGTGGCTTGGCCTTTATTTGAGACACGTGTTTTTGTCCCCACTTTTGAAGTATTGGCAACTCTGCGCATTTTCCAGGTTCTTAGGGATATGGCCTGCCACGGATAGAGTTTACTATGGACGCAATTGGTTTGGCATGGCTGGGGCAACACCAAGTCGTCTGAACCTAGATTGTAGTAAGTCGGTCACATTGGCTGCTTATTTTTTAGTTTTAGAGCGCTTGTGAATCTCCTCTCTCAGATACTGGGCTAACTTTGAAAATTGTGGGCATGTTGTGGGGGGGGTGGACCCTGTGTGGGGGGATACTCCCAGGATGAGATTCATGTTTGGGGTTTGTGTGCGTTTCGCTAAGAAGTTCGTGGCACAGACCCCACCAAGTAATCATTGAAATGCATTGCAATGTCAGTGGTGTTTGTCAGAGTAATATCCCCCTTAAGTAATATTACTTTGTTGTTGATGGTTTCGCTGGGAAGTATATTTGTTGATAACCTCTCCAGAAGTAGCTGGGTTTGGATGTATTTTTGTGGACCTGGCAGGGTAATATTGTGCTTTTGCATCCTTGTTTGCCTTGTTCACATGTTCCGCATGCATCTGTAGTGATTGAGATCCTTGGTATGCCATTTCTTTTGTAGCTTTCCACAAGGCATCCAGGTCCCTGAACTGGTAGAGTGCTATAGGTCGTTTAACCCAGGACAGGGTGGGCCCCCCGTACCCTTATTTTTGCATAGTGGGGCATGGGTATCGCAGAGTTTAAATGAACTCGGATTGGAACCTAGTCGAGCGCATAATGGGGTCGGGAATTACAACTTCACTTCTGTAGCCCATGGCAGTTGGTAAGGTCACCAGAAACCTGTTGTGGCGGTTAAAGTTTTAAATGTTCTAGTGAGGAGACCTTTAGGGCTTGAATGGGGCGATTTTTTATTTTCCTTACCAGTACCCTATTGCATGGTCACACTCATATCAGGAAGGGATGCCATAATTGGATTCTGCTTGCTGCTGGGGGTTAAGGAGAGAAGCCCGAGTCTAGCAAGAATGATTATGCGATTCAGGTTTATCCATAGGGGGTTGGGAAATGAGTTGTTAATTTAATGACTATTTTTTGGAAAGGTTGTTCTCTGGAGTTTGTGGCTTTTTAGGGTCAAGCCAATTGAAAAGTGAAATCCCCCTAGAACTAGGCCGCGCTCGCATTCAGAGAGGAAATGGGAGGCAAGAGATGGGTGATATCAGTCAGGGATTTTATAGGGGCTTTAGGGGGTGCTTTAGAATAATGCCAGCAAGAACGATGGGCTAGAAAAGGAGGTAGGCAGATTTGCCAACTAGAGTTTCAAAAGAGGGGTGGTCAATTTTAACATTGTAAATTGTTAAGTGGCTGCAATAAAATAACACCCCTTCTTCTCCTCTCTTTGAACCTAATCTCTCCTAAAAATGGAGTCTCCTGACTGCGTATTTGCATCAGTGGTTTTAAGGGGATTGCATTTTTCTGTAGAATGATGCTTTGGGTTTATGCATAATGGTTGCCAGCCGACTTACTTGCGCCAGGTAGCGGGGCTGGTCTAATATGCCTAAGAAGCAAAGCTGCTAGTTCACACCTACCCTTTATGCAGTATGAGAAGCCCCTCCTCCCAGGTGTCTGACTTATTGGCACCCAGAAAAGTGGAAGTTATTCCCATGGAGAGATGCTGCTCGTTTAGGTAAGAGGGTTGTGAACCTTAAAAAAAAAAAAACCTGCAGCCCATCGGGAATCAGATTGATAAGATTCCATCATGATATTCCTTGATTTCACAAGCTCAGAGATTTTGGTAATATACAAGCATTCCAATTGCCATTACCCTGGTGGCCTAAACAAATGAAGCAGCCCGTCGGAGTACACTGAGCGGTTCTACTGGCGGCCCTGCCAAGGACAGTTTCCAGCCCTTTGCGCTTAACTCCCACTCCTGGGAAAATTGCTCCTAAAGACTTTATTTTTCAACATTTTGTTCTGGAAACCAATTTTGTTTGCCCCCCCCATAATCTATTTTTGACTGTAATTGTGGAACATTGTGTTTAGGTCTTTTCAATAATATACAACAAAACAGGTAATCGCTAACCAGCATAAAGATGTACCCGTAGTATCATAGTCCCTATGTGGATAATTAACCATACTCGGTGCTGCCTGGGATAACAAAAAAAACTGACCCCCTGGTCAGGATAACGTATGGACAAAAGATCGTTTTCCCCGTGGGCGTGCCTATAATTACACAACTACTACAAAGGATATACTAAACCAAGCCTGTTGGCTGTGAAGAATGTGTCTTCCTCCCGTGTGCTTAAAAGAACGAAAAGCACAACACATATCATACACTAATACTTAGAGTTAGACAAACAACACTTCAACAACAGATAACACAGCTGAAACTGTACGGTTAATTTACACAATAAAACATCTTAATAAGCAGTTGTAATTCATATACTGCAGCAATCCATATGGACATATATATTTATGAATAAAATCGAATGAAATTATGGTTCTAATTACTCTGTAGCCCAATGATGATGTAGCAATGCCTACTCCCAGATGGACTAGGTTTGCAGGCAGTGGAATAATTTAGAGAGCTAATCCCCTCTCGTTTCTTTCAGAAGTTTGCTCTCAGTCTAACTGGGCTCTCCGTCTGCTCGGGATTTATCTCGTCAAGCAGAACTCCTTCCAGCTCTCTGCGTCCGGTGGATGTTAAACAGCAGCAGCGGTAAGGTCTCGCTCTGCTACTGCGTCTCGTCTGCCGTGGAATGCACCGTCCAAGCAGAACTCCTGCACGCTCTCTGACGTCCGGATCGGGAATCGTAACAGCCGCAAGCTGATCGCACGGCCGTCCGCACAGGAAACTAGTCAGTTAGTGGATCACAACAGATTCTCCAATCCCGTGGGGATATTGACACCAATTGCTGGTATTAAAATCGCCACCTAACGCGCTTTCAAGCGCTCGCTCTCTTCCTCAGTGGGTAATTTAAATTAAAAGACCAGCAATGTCTTTAAATACATTGTCCCAAATTGGTAATAATTTTCACCTGCATCTACTTGCACATGCGCAGTGATAGAAATGAGCGTACTTCCTGAAAATGAGTTAGTAATCACACACATGCGCATAACATCAATAAGGCTATTGCAACAAGTATTACAAGTTATATACAGCTGGTTCGTTACAAACATTGACATAAAAAACGTATTCTATGGATACATTACAACAATATAGACTAACCAGAATATATATTTTATCATATTAATCCTAAAACACAAAATATATCCAAATGTTAAATGTAATCAATATGTAATAAACCTAAACTATAATGAATTATGTGCCCATTAATAATCTAATATAACATAGTATGAAGAATTGAAATATTGAAAGTGTGTTAACTACTATTTGTAATCATACGTAAAATATATGTGGAGGAGCCAACTTTAAGAATTGAACAGACACTATTATCTGTGGTATGTTCTGTTAATGGAGAAGAAAGATAATATTCACCCACCAGAAAGGATTTTAAATCAAATTCCACATTTTTAAGCCCATTGGGTACAGATGCATAACTCATAAATCCACTATGATTCTCTTCTCCCCAATAGGCCTCACACATGTATTTTCCTCCTCTCCAGTGGGGTTTAATGCATTCTATCCCTCACATATCAGCCCTTTCGGATCTTTCTTGTGCACCTTAAGAAACCGTGATTGGACACATTATGTGTTACTAAAACCGTTCTAATATTAATATAGTTCGACAAACGTCTTTCTTATACCTCTTTGTCATACCCACATACGCAGACCACATGCTTGATTATTATTTTGTATTTTATTCTATTGTAAGAACTGTTCTGTCCATCGCTGCACTTCAGCAATAGTTTCTATCTAAGTCCTGTGGGGGAATACTTCCCTCTCCACAATTTTTGGTTTCAAAAATCGTCGCTGTATTTTAAATATATCTGGATGGAGAGCTTTTCTTTTTTAGTCTAATGAACTGTCCCTTCGTATGTTTTTTGACCCATTGGGATTATGGTGATTTTGTGCGTGTAATATTATTGGATTGAACAGGTTTAAAGTATGTTGCTCGGGGTGATGTGGATTACATCTGCCTTTCTAAATCTAAAAATCTATTCTGTATTGGGGCTGTTGACAACGTGAATTTAAAAATTTTTAGTGTTATTATTCATTATACTGAATTGAGTTAACGGCGGGCACTTAAAGTGTAACCCACCAAATACATAAAATCATCATCTATGTAGCGCCGCCACATTACCGAGTTGCACAATAGGACAACTGGACCATTATGTTTTTTTTCCCAGTTGCCCATAAATAAATTTGCGTACTATGTGCTGGCAAACTTGGTACCGCGGCATGGCGGTGCCACATCACCTGTAGTAAAAGGCCTTATTAAAATATAGATAAAATTGTGACAAAGATAAAAATTTATTCCCTAAATCAAAATCTTTATATTCTTTGATATAGATGGTTCATTATTTCAGAGTGTCCAAGACTGATTCACATCCTTGATCATGATTACTTTTGTGTTCAATGAATTGATGTCAGCAGTTACAAAATATCATGGGGTTGCCACTGCATGCCCTGGATGGTCTGCAGTATGTGGGTAGTATACCGAGATGCGAAGGTAATTGTACGACTATTTTTGAAGTTTGCCTATCAATATTCTTGAGATAAAATGTTATGTTAACGATTGATGGCCCAAATGATGGGCGGCCGGGGGGAAATTTATAGTTTTTATGTATTTTATGTATTATGTTAAAAACGAGTAATCTGGGAGTCTCTTGTCAAGAAATTCCGAACTCTTTTTGAGTAATTAGGTTCTTGGTCTTAAACAAACTGTTAAATAACTTAAAAATAATTTTTGCTGATATTGTTGTATGGGGATTTTTGTGGAGGAGTTGGTAAGTGGACACATCACCTAAAATTCTTACTGTGACTCGTTGTATAGTATGATTTATCCATATTACCAACCCCCCCCCCCCCCCTTTGTCCGCCCGGTGTTTAATAATTATGTTTTAATTTTTTCAAGTTGCACGTAGTGTCAATTCTTTCATCTTTACTTAGGTTATCGACTTGATTTATAACTGTCGACTTAAGTATCTTAGGTCATCTGTGACCATGTGAGCAATGTGGCCACAAAAGGAGAAAAGGGCCACTTCAAAACCTAAAAAATGAAAGAAGGTTGAGGGATTTCTAAAGTAGATGTACTAGTTAGTAGTGGTAAGTTAGTGTTGGTAATCTATTCTCGATAAATCTGGCGTCCTTTGGAAATATTTTGTTCTTTTTTGACAAAGTTTGCGGCCATATTTTGAACGTCAACACCTATCGCTTAAAACCATCTGGTCCCAGTACCTGGGGCAACAGTATATCGCCTTGTGAGAATAGCTTATTTTCTTTAATGGTATCTGGATATTGGCTTATATAAAGATTTCTGATAAGCACTTTATTAGTGTTATTTTACACCATTGCCCCAATTTTTCTCGCTCCTCTCGTTCCCTCTGCAGTGGTTGTTTTCTTTTTCGTTGTCGTTCGTGGCTTTTCTTTTCCCAATAGAGTCCTCTTATTGCCTCTCTTGCTTGTTTGGGCTCTCTCGTTTGTGCGCCATCTATACAAGAGACCATGCTTCTTTTTCTCTTCTTCCGACTGTGACTGGGGAGATAGTTGTCTCTATCTAATCAATAAGGGGTTGGTACTTATTCTGGTTGATGGATCACTGATCAAATATATTGCTCATGTCCTTTGCCCTGTATGTTGACTAATGTGATAGGAGGAGCAGGGGGGGGCGGGTTTTTAGCTTTAACACTACCAGTTACTGGTTTAGTAGTAGATTGTGTTGATGGTCTTCTAGACATCTTGGGAGCTATAAATTGTACTGGTTCGGAGGATAAATCTTTTGTTTTAACAATAGTTTTTCTATAATTGGTTGGAATTTTATGTGAATAATCCTTATTGTATCTATATTTTTCATTATCATGTCTGGGTTTTTTCCAATTCCTATAGCATCCCGTGACATAATCAGTTTTGTCCCTTTGGAACTTTGTTTGTTTTGAAATTATAGTATCTTTTTGTAGTTTATCCATTTTATTTTTTAATTCTAGCTTCTAACATAGGTAATTCACAGTTATCTTTATATTTTTCAAAATATCCCTTCATATCGTTGAATTCTTTGTCTAATGTTTGAAGACATATTTTGCGTTTCGATATCAATAGACGCATCAATTCAAAAGAGCAGTTGTCAAGGATGCGATTCCATTCCAAAATAAATGATTCACTCTTGAAGTCTGTTGTAGGCTTTTTAAATAGCCTCAAACCTTGTGGAATACGTTTTTGTTCAATATATTTTTAAATGGTTATCGCATCCCACAACTGCTTGTTTTCATCAATAAGTAATTTTTCTAATTTGTCAGCCATATCTTCCATATCATGTGACGCATTATCAACTGCGATGGGAATTTCCTCATCTGCAAAAATGCTGTTAATATCTATATTCCTGCTGACTCTCTGGGCAAACAATTGAGACATAATTGTCCTGGAAAGCTGCTAACCTAAAAGGGGAAAATGCACATATACAACAAAACAGGTAGAGCTAACCGCAAAGATGTACCGTAGTTTCTAGTACCCTATGTGGAATAATTAACCATACATAAGGGGCTGCCTGGGATACAAAAAACTTACCCCCTGGTCAGGATAACAGTATGGACAAAAGATAGTTTCCGTGGGTGCCTATATTAACAACTACTACAAAAGGATATACGAAAACCAAGCCTGTTGGCTGTGAAGAAATGTGGCTCCTCCCGGTGTGCTTAAAAGAAAAGAAAAAGCACAACACATAGCATAATACATATATTGAGATAAATGTGATGTTAACGATTGAATGCCCGAAATGATGGGGCATCCGGGGGAGAAAATTTATATTTTTATGTATTTTAGGTATTATGTAAAAAAGAGGTAATCTGGGATGTCTATTGTAAAGAAATTCGAACTCTTTTTGAGTAATTAGGTTTTGGTCTAAACCCAATGTTAAATAATTAAATAATTTTTGCTGATATTGTGTAGTGGGATTTGATGGGAGGAGTTGGTAAGTGGACACATCACCTAAAATTCTTAGTGACTCGTTGATATAGTATAGTATATAGTATAGTATGATTTATCCATAATTACCAAACCCTCCCCCCCCCACAGATAATAGTGTCTATTTCACTTCTAACAGTTGGCTCCTCCAACATATATTTTAAGTATATTACTAGTAGTTTAACACACTTTCAATTATTTCAATTCTTATACTATGTTATATTAATTATTAATGGGCACATCAATTATTAAGTTTAGTTCAATTACATATGATACATTACATTTTTATATATTTTTTGTTTTTTAGATTAAATTTGTAAATATATATTTTGTTAGTATATTTGTTAATTGTTATCCATAGAATAAGTTGTGTTATGTCAATGTTTGTAATGTATACAGCTGTATATAAATTGTAATAGCTTTTTGCAATAGCATTCTTGATTGTTTCAATTGCGCATGTGTGTTGTGATTACATAATCATTTCAGGGATACCTCAGTTCTCTCAACGCGCATGTGCAATTAGCTGCAGGTGAAATTATTTACCCAAATTTGCGGGACAATGTATTTAAAGGACATTGCTGGACTTTTAATTCATTACCCCATGAGGAAGAGAGAGCAGAGCGCTCTCGAAACGCGTCAGGGTGGCGATTTTATACCCAGCAATTGGTGTCAGTATCCCCACGCATGGCGAATCTGTGTGCTCCACTAACTGACTAGTTTCCTGCTGCCTACGGCGTGCAATCAGATGCTGACTGTTACCATCCACCGGACGTCGAGAGCTGCAGGAGTTTCCTGCTTGACGGTTGCATCCACGAGCAGAGGAGACGCCAGTTAGCAGAGAGCACCTTACGTGCTGCGTGTTTACCATCCACCGGACGTCAGAGAGCTGCAGGAGTTCTGCTTGACGAGATACATCCACGAGCAGATGGAGACGCCAGTTAGCAGAGAGCAACTTAAAGAAACAGAGGGGATACTCTCTAAATTATCCACTGCCTGCAAAACTATTCCATCTGGTGAGTAGGCATTGCTATCATCATATTGGGTGCTACGGAGTATAAGAACCATTCATTCATCATTTTATTCATTCATATAATATATGTCCATATGTATTGTGGATTATATAATTACTAACTGGATTAAAATGTTTTTTATGTGCTAAATTCACCTGTCCAGTTTCAGCTGTTATATGTTGTCTTAAGTGTGTTTGTCTTATACTCTACAGTATTATGCTATGTGTTGTGCTTTTTCTTTTCTTTTAAGCACACCGGAAGGAGCCACATTTCTTCACAGCCAACAGGCTTGGTTTTCGTATATCCTCCTGTATGTCTTTTCATAAAATAAATTACAATGTATTTTTTTACTTCCTTGCTTTCCTCAATCATATGATCCTTGTATAAATGTGTTGATAAACCTGGTCTCCCCTTACAGGCTTTTATATTAACTGGTGGCAGGGGTGGGATACGATTGAGCTTATGGTATGGCATCCTGTGTGATCCTATAGCATAGCTGGAAACTCGAAGATTGCAAGCTCCCAAAGCAAGAGGTAGCTTACACATGTTTCAAAAGAGCACAAAAAATACAGACTCCCTTTGTCACCTAACTTTGTGCCTGCGGGTGTTTTGTACGGGTCAGAAAAGGGCATTTTAGCGTTGTCTGCAATACCGTCGAGAATCTCAAGTGGGCGATCGCGAGTTGTTGTCATAAAAATCCAATAGCAATTCAATGTCTGCATTATACACAGAGCAGCGTTTGTACTGTACTGTGCATTATACAGTACGCAGAGTAGCATGAAATGCATAGGTGTGTCACAGTATCACATTTCTGCGCATTAAACATTACGATGACTGTAACAGGGGAGTAATCCCTGTTCAAGTAATGTACCTTTAATCTAGCAGTGTGGTGGTTAACTGCTGATAGTCAATTAATAAACATCACCTGCCTGATCTAGATTGCTTAAAAAAGCCTGTCTGTTGAGACAGGAAGTAACTCCTTAGCTCTGACTGAGAGCTGAACTTTGGAGACAGAGGAGTGTTCTTGAGTCTCCCAGGAGAGACTGACCAAGAGACCACATATCTCTGGAGCTAACCGTTCTTGAGCTCTGCACAGCATAGCTGATTTCAAGACACCAAATAAGACTTCTAAACCTGGATGCTGATTTTCTGTGCACGCACGGGTGCGGTTCCAGGAGAGCAGAGAAGCTTACTCTACAGCAGCTAACAGATAAGACTTTCATTATTAAGAGACTTCTTATATCTGCTTATTTCATGCTATATGTTTTGGGGCTGCGAGACATGCTTTACTAAGGGAGATGTGAATTAATTGCATAGGATTTTACTAGAAATACTCCCAAGTGAATAGAAGCTTTGTTCCCTCCCCTGTGTTTGGATGATTTCCTGATGAAAAGGAAAAGGCACAATAAAGCCTATTATAATTTCACCTTATAAAGTCTCCAATTATGTACCTCTGTGAATGTCCGTCTACATATGGTGTCCGAAGTGGGACAAGAGGTGTCTTTGAAGTTAAAAAGGACCGGAGATTTTTCTGGGAATTTTTTTAAATGCTTTTTGCCTACAAACAGTCTGAGAAAAAAACCTCATGCAGCAGAGATCAGAGTTAAAGGGAAACACACCACTGAAACCACACTGCACTGCAACTTACAAAACCACAGATGGACTCTTTGCTCCAATCCCTAGAGGAGAGAAACTGCTGAAGTAGCTAAACCTTATTTTGCCTATCACAAAGTGTAATATGGTCATTGAAATAGGGGTTTTGCCTTTCTGCCATAGTCAGGGTTCAAGAAGTGAGTCAGCCCTTAAAAAGGGATTGGTTTTTGTTGTTTTCAAAAGTTTCACTGAAGCAGTGAATACAGATGGTGACCCACGAGTGGTACTGATTTTGCAAATAAAGATTGTCACACCGCATAGGGCTACCAGCGGTGAATAGGTGAATAGAGTATATGCAGAAAAGTGTGAAATATGATACAAGACTGTGCTGAAGCAGGGGAATTTTTAGCAAACAAATGCTGAGTGTAAAATTGCCCCATAGGGGAAAAAGTGATTTCTGAACTGTGTAAAAGGTTTTTCAAAACCAATTGCTGAATGTTGAGTTACCCTGCCGGGAATGAAAGAAATAGTCCAATGCAAAAAAGGTTTTTTTTTCTGCAAGTAAAAAAGTCTGCCTATATATATATCTTGGGAGCAAAAACAGACACCCAAAGTGTGAAGTGTGAATGCCATAATACCCAAAGATGAGACTGAAAATTACTGAACTCAGGCAGAAAACCAAATTCTGTTGCTGAAGCGGGGAGATTGCAGCTAGCAAGTAAATGGTGTAAAGCAAACAGAAGTTTTTTCCTAGCAACTACACATTCAGCATACCTAATGAGAGTTTAAATCTAGCAAGTAAATGGTGTAAAGCAAATAGACTTTTTTTACCTAGCAACTGCACATCTTGTATACCTGATGAGAGAAAATGCATGCACATGACTGCTGATATTGTAAAACTTATCCAAGAAAGAAAAATTCTACAGAGATGCCTGTGAGAGCTATGACCTCTACAAGAAAAATATGCCTACCTGTAGGAATACCACAATTGGGGGTTCTAGCAAATACAGTGGCAACAGCTGCAATAGCGCCTCCTGAGGTCAGGAAGAAAATTACACCTGATAGCCTAAAAATGGAGGACAAGATGCAGTGTTCCTGTAATGAACCCTACCCCACGGAAGAGTGGCCCTTCCAGTCCAATAAAGAGGAAGACCTCTCTTATGGGGAACCCAAACCGAGTCACACCCACAAAACACCCCAAGAATGGTGGGGGTGCCTGAATTCGGCACGAACAGAAAGACCGTTCCCTTTGATGACGAATATGATCAGCAGGACACAGAGCGGGAGCAGTAGATCACCCAATATTTCTGTCAGCTAAAGCAACTGCAAGAAAAGCCTGGCGTATATAATGAAGCTGCTAAAGTATCAAATAAAGAAGGAGACCCCAGTATTCCGGATGGGACGGAGTCATCCAAAACAAAGAAGCGGAAAAAGAAAAAGAAAAGCGGTTCTTCACTTACCGTGGAAGGAACAGACACGTCCGCAGATCCTGTGGAGAAAGAGGGGGACCGAGTTGCCCTGCAGCCTAGAGAAAATGGAAAATTCATCCCGCGGGTAACCGAATATCCAGAGGGCCCAAGGCAGAAGTCGTGTACCCCAAAGAAGTGTCTGTCCGGTACCAACAGTGAGGAACCATCAACCAACCATCCCAGGGAAGTGGAGCCGGAACAAGTGAGTGACGATCCCTTGACCAGCCCTGAAGATGCCCTCAAAAATGCCAGGCATGACTGTGATCTGCTCTGTGAAGAATTGGAAAGGGAGAGAGAAAATAATTCTGAGCTACAGAAGACTGTGCTCGCAATGTAGTCTGCGGCCAAGACCGTATTGGAGGATCTCAAGACTGAGCTAGATACTGCAAAGGCTAATATTTCCGCCATGGATGAAAAGCAGAGCCAATCTGATAAAATGGTGGCAACGCTAAAGCGGAAGTATGAGGAGGCACTGAAGCAGATGACAGTCTTCCAGCAAGAGGTTCACACTCTTCGTATAGAGCTGAATGTATCACAACAGGAGGTCAACAGTGTCCGGGTAGAAGTGGACGTATCTCAGAAAGAGGTGCAGACACTCCGCAGAGCACTTGATGCCTCACATCATGAGACCAACAGCTGCCGCACAGACCTGGAAGTTTCCAGAAAGGAACTACACAGTCTCACTGAGGAGCTGGACATTGCTAAAGAAACTATTGGTAATCTTGATACAGATCTCAAAGTCTCTCAGAAGGAGCTTCAGACCCTCAACCTAGAGAAGGAAGTCTCACGCCAGGAGAGTGTCATTCTCAAAGCAGATGTGCGTAAATGGAAGGAGGACGGTAAAGAAGCCCTAAAGAATACAGAGACTGAAAAAAGAGAAAATTCAAGATTAAAAAGAGTAAACTTAAAACTGAAAGAAGAAAAATTTCAGTTTACAGAAGAAGTCAAGGAAAAGTTTGAAGCAGAGCACCGACTGCAGAACCAACTGCAAGGTCTGCGTACACACCTCCAGTATGTTGAGGAGAAGCAGTAAACGCTGCAGGAAGAAAAGCTGCAGGCTGCTAAAGAAATTCAAGTGCTGCAGGAACGTCTGATGACCCAGTATGTCCCCGCAAAGCAGCATGAGAAACTGAAGGCTACCCTGAGCATCACCAAAGCAACGCTAAAAGCCAAGCTTAGAACCCAGGTGACGCGGCACAAAAGAGAGCACAAGAAGGTCCAGAAACTGAAACAAGTAACTGTGGCCCAAGCAAAGGAGTTCATAGTGCTTCACAATCCAATAAAAATGTGGAGGCAAGCTCAGAGAAAGCAAAGCATGCAGATAAATTCCCTGAGAAGAGACTTGCACTACGCACTCAAAAAACATGGATCTCTCGCGGATGAAATTTCAGTCCTACAAGGACAAGTATTGACCCTGACTAAGCGTCAGTATCCCACAGCCTCAAAAACCCATGAAGACAAGGGTACAGTGAGAGCTGGGAATACCGCTCATCTGAAAGATAAGGTTGCAAAATTTGAACCACCTAAACAAGCACTAGCAAAACCTTCAGCCACCCAGCAGGCAACAAAAGAAGGTACACGTGCTGAATTAAAACCAGAAGAATCCTTAGCTGATGAAGCTGAAAAGATGGGACATTCTCTTGAAGTGGGTGTGGAATTGCAACTTAATCTAAAAGGGGCTGAACTAGCAACCCCATTGAGTGGGAAAAGGGCAGAGCGACAGCTTCAAGAGCGGAAAACTCAAAGGGCTGTTTTTAAACGCTCTGCAACTGCTGCCATACAGTATGCCTGCAATAAGACGTGCACCCGACGCGAGGGAAATCTCATGGCCGCGCACGTAGAAAAAAGACTATACTTGGAGAAAGTCCTCCTCGAGCGACTGAGGGTTGCTGATCTCAAACACCTTCAGGAGGAGACACAAATAAACTGGAGAAAGGGCTCCAATCCCAACAGGACTTAGGGTTCTCTTCCTCCATCCACTCTCATTCAATTCACTGAGATATCTAGAATGAGAGTGGAAGGATGGGCTTTGGCCGTGGCAAGCCCGAGCTTCCCACAAAAAGGGGAGGTATGTAACAGGAGAGTAATCCCTGTTCAAGTAATGTGCCTTTAATCTAGCAGTGTGGTGGTTAACCGCTGGTAGTCAATTAATAAACACCACCTGCCTGATCTAGATTGCTTACAAAAGCCTGTCTGTTGAGACAGGAAGTGACTCCTTAGCTCTGACTGAGAGCTGAACTTTGGAGACAGAGGAGTGTTCTTGCGTCTCCCAGGAGAGACTGACCAAGAGAACACATATCTCTGGAGCTGACCGGTCTTGAGCTCTGCACAGCATAGCTGATTTCAAGACACCAATAATACTTCTAAACCTGGATGCTGATTTTCTGTGCACGCACGGGTGCGGGTCCAGGAGAGCAGAGAAGCTTACTCTACAGCAGCTAACAGATAAGACTTTCATTATTTCATTATTAAGAGACTGCTTATATCTGCTTATTTCATGCTACTGCTACGGCCGAGTTTATTCGAGCATTTGCCCGTTCTCGGCCGCAGCAGTAACCTGGCGCACGCCAGAGGGTGCCGGGTGCACGGCGAAAACACGGAGGAGCGCCCTCCGATCGGGGCTTTCTCCCTCCCGCTGCCGGGTCCGCCGGGTCCCCCAGAACCCCCTGCCGCCATCCCCCACATCGCGGGACACCAGGGCTCACTCGGGGAGCCCTGGACGCGCGTGCAGGGGGCGCAGGCACACGATGACGCGTGACCGCGCGTCGATGACGCGTGACCGCGCGTCGATGACGCGCGGCACGCCGAGGGAGTGCGGCTAGCATGCCGGGGCATCCCCAGGCTTGCGGAGCTAGCCGCACTCAAATAAAATGTGCCGCCTCTGTATATGTTTTGGGGCAGCGAGACATGCTTTACTAAGGGAGATGTGAATTAATTGCATAGGATTTCACTAGAAATACTCCCAAGTGAATAGAAGCTTTGTTCCCCCCCCCCTGTGTTTGGATGATTTCCTGATGAAAAGGAAAAGGCACAATAAAGCCTATTGGAAAAAAGGGAAATGTCGGCGCCAAGTGAGACAATAATGAATAGTCCAAACCATACGAGTGAAAGTCCAAATGTAGTCCTTGGATGATCAATTGATGTGCAGACGGACTGTGGATTCTCTCCAAGATACAGTGCAATATGTGAATATAAAAGAAAATGAATTATGGTGCAGTATGTCAGTCAATGTGGACATAAAAACATATAACACTAACAACACAATACAGACATGACAGACTAACAACAACACAAGCCAGACTGAAAAATAATAAAAAAGCTATTTATTGACAACTAATGTAGGGTTCTAGAAGATGGCTGGCAGACACCAATCCGGGGGGGGGGGGGGTAAAATCGTTGCCCTACTCACAAGATACAGGATATTATCAGGCAGTAGGACTGGAGACACAATCGGTGGTTTCAAGATGGCGACCGGAGCCCTCTCACTGGCGTCCCCACGTGAGGTGGATGCTGTATGGAGCTGCACAGGTCACAGGAGCTGAAGCACCTCCGAGCGGATGTAGCGTCACGCTCTGTCTTCCTCCCAATACTGTTGTCCTCACACGTATCTCGTCCCCCACAACTCAGACTGGATAGTTTGCTTCCACTTCAAAGAACCAAAACTTTACTCTAAAATAAGATCTTCCCAACGCGTTTCATGCGCATGCGCGCACTTCTTCAAGGGATGTCACTACCCCTGGATCTGGGTGGTTTAAATACGCATTGTCCACACTTCTAATTGGCCAATAACACAATTGGTGATGATTTTAACCACATAGGAGGTTCAGACTAACCCACGAGGGGGGAGTAGACTCAATCATGCCAGTATGCGTGAAGCATACTGGATATATGAATTGAAAACACTCTCGCTGAGTGGGTTAAATATAGATTTTGAACTGAAGGCCTTTTTATAATTCATTTTATAATTCATTTTGTATCCTCCCTGTGAGCTCCACTAATTATTTATACTTTTAGCACATTTTAATGTTTTTATATGTTTTAATGTTTTAACGTTGTGTACGTTTGTTGTTAATTCTATGTGTGTATGTACTGCACCGACACACTTTATTCGAGCAAATACCCGGTATGTACCTGGCAGATACCTGGAATGCGCCGCTCCTCACCTCTGACAAGCCCCGTTGCATTTGCCTTCCCAGCCTGGGTTCATGCCTGGCTGATGGGCGGCTGATCTGTTAAATGATAATGATTAGGATTTAATAGGCTGCAATGCTTCGCGTGTCTACCAGATGGCATAAATTCATGAATTGTAATGCAGTATATATATATGTACTGTGCAGTATTGCAGCCAGCGGGAATAAAATGCTTCAATCCCTGCCTCGAAAATAACTCAATGCACTCGGGCAGAAAACAGTCACAAACCTCAATACACCCGGGTATACCCGAATTCGTGGGACTAGCCGAGCTCGAATAAAGTGTGTCGCCAGTGTATGTTAGCCAGGCTTTGTTGTATGCTACCCTCATTCTGGTAATTATGTAGTTAAATTCATCACCAATTGTGTTATTGGCCAATTAGAAGTGTGGACAATGCGTATTTAAACCACCCAGATCCAGAGGTAGTGACATCCCTTGAAGAAGTGCGCGCATGCGCATGAATCGCGTTGGGAAGATCTTGTTTTAGAGTAAAGTTTTGGTTCTTTGAAGTGGAAGCAAACTATCCGGTCTGAGTTGTGGGGGACGAGATACGTGTGAGGACAACAGTATTGGGAGGAAGACAGAGCGTGACGCTACATCCGCTCGGAGGTACTTCAGCTCCTGTGACCTGTGCAGCTCCATACAGCATCCACCACATGTGGGGACGCCAGTGAGAGGGCTCCGGTCGCCATCTTGAAACCACCGATTGTGTCTCCAGTCCTACTGCCTGATAATATCCTGTATCTTGTGAGTAGGGCAACGATTTTACCCCCCCCCCCCCCCCGGATTGGTGTCTGCCAGCCATCTTCTAGAACCCTACATTAGTTGTCAATAAATAGCTTTTTTATTATTTTTCAGTCTGGCTTGTGTTGTTGTTAGTCTGTATTGTGTTGTTAGTGTTATATGTTTTTATGTCCACATTGACTGACATACTGCACCATAATTCATTTTCTTTTATTTTCACATATTGCACTGTATCTTGGAGAGAATCCACAGTCCGTCTGCACATCAATTGATCATCCAAGGACTACATTTGGACTTTCACTCGTATGGTTTGGACTATTCATTATTGTCTCACTTGGCGCCGACATTTCCCTTTTTTCCTATGCCTTCCAACTGACTGTACTGTCAGTATTTGTCTGGCTGCCTTTATTGTTATTTTACACGTGTTTCCAATAGGGGTATTGTATGATTTTTAGCGCTGTTTTGCACCGTCTTTCTTGTTTTTGAATAAAGCCTATTATAATTTCACCTTATAAAGTCTCCAATTGTGTACCTCTGTGAACATCTGTCTACAATGACCTTTTGAAAATATTTATTTGAACTGATAATCCATCATACAGTGCTCTTGCCCCTGCACACATACAAGGCTCAAGGATTTCAACTTCTTATCTACAGTACACTTCTCCCACACCATTCATTTGTAATGGATGGCTTTCTGGCTTGAATCTTCCCGAGCGTGGCCTTATAGTACATTCCTGCGCATGCGTATACTGTATGACTTCCCAGTAGAAGTTCAAGTTCAAGTTTTTTTACAGTATTTATTTTTCTTTTCTCGACATGAGCTTGCATGGCAATTATGGATATTATGAGAATCAAACAGTACTGTTGCTTTTTAATTCCACACTAGTCATGTACGTTCTTTCTGAGGTGGGTGGCATACTGTAGTACTGTGATTTTTTTTTACATTTTTATAATGACCTGTTAGAATATGTCTTTGAACTACAGTACAGGTAATCCTTCATACAGCTCGCACCCCCCGCCTCAGCACACACACAAGGCTCGAGGATTTCAACTTCTTATCAACACCTCTCACAAACCATTCATTTTCAAATGGTTGGCTTTGTGGTTTCTTTAATCTTTCCGAGTCTGCTCTCACAGTTCTGTGTCTGCGTGTAATTCTCTTTGGTTGGGACCTGGGACCTTGTTGATTATTAATGCGCATGCATGTATAACTTCCCATTCATTTGGGGGGTATACAGTACTGTACAGTACTTAATTAACACGCCCATATTTCCATCCCAAATTCCGTCTCATGTGCCTGATGCTGGTCACAGATGCTTTTATTTTGTGAATTGCATCTAGTGCATTCTTTACCCTTGTGGCACACGGCTCATCATTCTGTTCACTTATTTGGTCCACCAGAAGTGTTGTCGCCCTACAATGTAAAGAAAAAACGAACAATTTATTACAGTAGGCAAATGAAGCATCCCTCCCTCAAATAAAGCATCCCAATAGACTGCACTGTCACACACTCAGTCACTCTTACTGTACCAACCAATCACTGGCATAAAAGCTGGTGACATACAGTACTGTACTGTTGATGCTTTGTGGGTGTGTGTATACAGTAAATGCAGGATTATTAGTTACCACAGGCATACAGAACACACAGGCAAACACAGACATACAGAACAGTACAAGACATTGTTACAGTTATAGTATGGAGGACAAGAAGTACTACTGTACTGTAGTACAGTAGTACTGTACTTACTCAGAAGTGACTTTCGGATTTCTTTTGACATTTTTGGCCTTCCCATGCGCATGGTAACTAACAGTGCTTTTTGCTAAAACGAAGCCCGAAGCAAGTAACCAGTGATGGATCTGTTAAGTGCGATGTCCATTCTGGTACATATCCTTTATTCTCAAGCTGAGATCTTTTGAAATCTTTTTCTTTGGCATCGCTGCGGTTAGAAAAAAAATGTGAGCACACAGAGCAATTCGATGTGAATTCGATGTGCATTGAATGTGCATTGAATACACAAAATGGATGGTGTATTTATACTTTAATTTAATCTGCCTTAACGTCACTCGACAGGATTAGTACACAGTCCGCCCACTTTTAACACCTGCACCCCGTGTCCATGCCCGCGAAAAATTTAAAATTAAAGGTGAGACAAATTGCATAGACTCTCACACACTGATCTCTATCTGAACTTGCGCTTGTCCAGAAACTGAATTGTGCATTCGTCCATCTGTTTCCATGGATCGCCTCTGATTCTACGGACACAGGAACCAGCTTTCTTCTGCCATGCAAGCCAAGCAAAAGGCGGAAGCTGTTTCCCTGCCAAAACCTAAGCGAAAACCAAAGTAGAATAAAGTAAATGTTCCGAAGGCTCCAAGGGTTAAGACCCCTGGGCCTTATTTTGTGAAGATGCTGCTGCTCTCCCCCTGCCAACCTGCTCCACAACCCATCCTCGACACTGCTGCTCTCCTGTCAACCCCCTGCCGACCTGCTCCACAACCCATCCTCGACGCTGCTGCTCTCCTGTCAACCCCCTGCTGACCTGCTCCACAACCCATCAATGAGGCTGCTCTCCTGTCAATCCCCTGCCGACCTGTTCCACAACCCATCATTGAGGCTTCTCTCCTGTCAACCCCCTGCCGACCTGCTCCACAACCTCATGAGAGCTGCTTCCTGTCAACCCCCTGCCGACCTGCTCCACAACCCATCATTGAGGCTGTTCTCCTGCCAACCCCCTGGTCACCAGCTCCACCAACCATCCTCGATGCTGTTCTTCCGGCCACCCCCTGGTCACCTCCTCCACCACCCACCTATGCAGATGTCTACAGCACGGAGCAAAAGGTTGATCTTCTTTTGGAGACCATGTTGAGTATGGATATGCGCATGGAGAAAATGGAAAGGAACATGGAAAGGAACATGGAGAAGATGGAAAGGAAGATTGTGGGGATGTATTCTTTCCTGCGAGTTCCTGTTCCTGTCCCTGTATGTCCGACGCAGGAGGAGGAGGGTGACCTGCATGATGTGACCTTCACCCTTCCCTCACCAAGCCCCCCCCACTGACCCCATCCATCACCAGATCATCTGTACTAGTATGCCTTTGAGGACAAGATGACAACTCCGGTAAGGCCACGACAGGAGGAAAGCATCCTCCCAGACCGCCTACCCTCACCCGCTGCCAGAAGTACACCAGCACTCAGGATTGTAACGCTGCGGACATCATCTTGACAGACCTGACACAGCACGCCCGGGAGAAATACAAGACAGGAAGTGCTGGTGCAGCCCTGTCAATATTTAAACACCACGTCAATGTTGAGATGTAGAGCCGTTGGACCCACAACGTAAATTATGAAGGAAATAAAAGAAAGAAGGCTCTGCCAGCAAATTTAAGAAATACCATTTTGAATGAAGTGGAGCGTTATTTCTGTGTTACCCCAACAATTATGAGAGCTGTGAGAGACACTATAAATGGCCTTTTGAGGCATACAAGGGCCTGTGCTTGGAGTGGCAACCCTCTTGCTAATGACTTTTCCCAAACTCTACTGTAGTGCAAAAGTTTACCAAAAAAAACATGGATTTAAGGTTTAATGCGTTTAATCATTTTATTTTTTATTTTTATTGTTTTGAAATATTATTATTGTTTAATCATTTATTTCTGTTAATCAGGCACAGGTAAGTATGAATTCGTTTTTGGAAAAAAAAAGTGTTTTTCAAAAAATCTTTTGAAATAAATACTGTATTGTTCATTTTTAATCATTTATTTCTGTTAATCAGGCACAGGTAAGTATGATACAGGCACTTTACAGCACTGTAAGTACTGTATGGCACTCAAACTAACCATGTCTGCATTTATTGTTTCTTTTCATTTTCAGAACTGCCGCAATGAAAAAAGGAATGGGGGGGGGATGTGAAAGATATTAGTACGGTGTTCATGTACAAACCAGCTTGTATCTTACTCAAATTCCCCTCTCCCACCCTCTCTCAGTAGTTACTGTATAGAAATTCGTTTTTGGCCCCCAAAAAAATGTTTTTAAAAAAATCTTTTGAAATACAGTATTTTCAGAGCTGCAGCCCCCTCTCTCCCCGATCTCTCCCCGATCTCTCCCCGATCTCTCCCCGATCTCTCCCCGATCTCCCCCCATCTCGCAATGCGAGAGATGAGAAAGACAAGAGTTACTGTACTGTATTTTTGTACTGTATTATGCATTAAAAAATTAAATCAATTTTTTAAACCGACCGCCTCTTGCACACCTGAAATTCTTCTGAACAATTCAACAAACAAAGCATTGCACTTCACATTAGTTTTGGAAAAAATATATAGAGAAACAAAAAATTTTTTATAAAAATTATTATATTTTTATTGTTTAATCAATCATTTCTTTTAATAGTGCAATAAAATTCTATAGAAAAATACTATTCTCCTGCATTAAGGATTATTCAACATGTCTTCTGCCCAGCTCATGATAATCACGCAACAGTACATTTACGTGAATGGCTCTGTTGGAGGGCTCTGTTGTTGTGTTGTTGATAAGCTTTGAACTTCAAGTTGACTTGTTTTGTTACAGTACAATAGCAGTTTTATAAGGGCTTGCTTAGCTAGGCCTGTACAGTATCTCACACAAATGTTAATCTTATTACTAGTGGGGGGGGGATGTTGTGTTGAAGAAAAGGCAAGTTAGAAGGGCTTAGCTTATCGCACTTGCGAATGCGTGGCATGGTGCATGGTTTGTCAGAGGTGTTGATAAGAAGTTGAAATCCTTGAGCCTTGTGTGTGTGTGCGGGGGGGGGGGAGAGGGTGCGAGCTGTATGAAGTTCAAAGCTGTAGTTCAAAGACATATTCTCAACAGGTTATCATAATGTTTTGATCCCCACACCCCCAAAAAAAATCACAGTACTACAGTATGCCACCCACCTCAGAAAGAACGTACATGACTAGTGTGGAATTAAAAAGCAACAGTAATGTTTGAATCTTATAATATCCATAATTGCTATGCACGCCCATGGCGATAACCCCCAAAAATATATGTTTGTAAAACTTGAATTAAAAAATAAAATATATTTTTTGACCGACCCCCTATTGCAGACCTGAAATTCTTATTAACAATTCCACAAAGCATTGCACTTCACATACTGTAATGTCGTGACAGGTTTTCATTGACGTCACATCCTTTCTCCCCCAAGCCCCTGGCACATGGTATACCAGAGCCAATCAGAGTAGGGATAAAGTTCCCACGCTCTGATTGGCTCTAGTACCATGTGTGCACGGCCATGTGCCTTTTCATGACGTCATCTTAAAGGCAATTGAAGCAAAGCCATTCTGATTGGCTGTGCTTTCATTCCCTTTAAGTGACGTCATCATTTTTTTTTTGTCGGCCAAAACACATGGTTTTCACAGCCCAATCAGGACTGTGGGAACCATGACGAAAAATGTGACGTCATAGGCCTTTAAAAGCCTATGTCGTCTAATTTTGAAGCCAGACGCTGCGGAGGAAGGATATCCGGGCAAGAAAGAAGACCAGGGCGTGGCCGCAGATGGGGAGAAGACCCCGCCTCGCCCCGCTGGAAGGAGATAGAAGAAAGAAGAATACAGATGAAGATGGATTACAAGTAGAAGACCCGTGGATTGATTTGGATTTTTAGTTTAATGTTTTTTATTTTATGGTTTTTTATTTTATGGGTTCCTGATCGTGGATTGGTTCGTGAGTAAGCTGCGCAACGGGAATCGGTGGGGGCAAGTAATGGTAAGTTAACTAAAGAAATGTATTTTATTTAACTTGTTAATTTTTTCAAAAAGTTTTTTAACATGTGTATTTTTTTTTTGTGGTATATTATTTCTTGCCACTGTATGTATGTATGTATATATGTCTAGAGAGATATATACATACAGGGTAAGAAATTATGTTGTTTTAAAAGCTTGATTTGATGTGTTTTAAATTATTTTGTGTATGCTGCTATGCTTTATTGTGAGTTTAAAGTATTTTAAAATTAGATAGGTGTATTCCTTGGTATTGTATTGTGTGTTTGAGGAAGGTCAGGGATAGCTTGGTTGTAAAGGTTGTATTTTTGTCGGTACTTATATTTTTTCAAAGGCTTAATTGTTCTGCTCTAGGCGTGAATTTGTTAATGGTTTCATTGTTCGGGATGTTTTGTGAAAGGTTTAGGGATGTAAATAATGATTGCTAATTGATTTTTGTTTACTTGGTTGATTAATTTGCAGAATGTATATGGTGCATAGATATTTAGGCATCATTTATATTGGAATGTAAGTTGTTTAAATGGCTTTTCAGAGGTTTAGTGATGATTTAGATTGAGAGATCAGTTATGAATATTAAAGGAAATTGATTTTAATTTAGTGTGTATGTATGGAGAAGTGTTTGGTTGTAGGGCAGTATGGTTTTGATAACCCTTCTACATTTATTTGAAATGTATATTGGTTTATCATGGGTGTGTATATAACGTGTCTATATATATATACTGTATATATCTCTCTCTCTCTTTCTCTCTGTCTCTCTGTATATATATACAGTATATATATATAGTTGCATGATGAAGCCACAGTACAAATTCATGGGTGAAGGGTGGGTATCGGGCCTGTGTGGCTTAACCCCTTAAACACCTTTGCGGTTATTATCCGATAAGGTGTTTAAGGGGTTAATTGATATCTGAATGTACTTGCAATGTATTGGCTTGGTATTGGCTATTTCTTGTATGGGCAAGAGAAGGAAGGCGCTGGCGACGGACACTTCGTATTGATGAGGTCAGTAGTACTTTATTTATTTGTATATGCTAGTTAATGTTTTTAATAATGGGCAATTAATCTATTATCCATATCTGGATAATAGTTATTTTGCACATTATTGTACTGTAGGTGTTGGGGGGGAGGCTGTATGTATTGAATGTATAGGCCAGGTTTATTTTTTTTACATTCAGGGTTGCTTCCGTGGTTCTGCATGGGACCTTTGGAGACCACCTGTGGGAATCCTCGGGTATCCCAAGGGTATCAGGCTGGTGGTTCCACGGGTGACACATGCGGGGATGATGATGTGTGGTCCCACTTCTGTGGGGGCACCGCGGACCCGTAGTCTGCGGGGATGACGATGTGTGGTCCCACTTCTGTGGGGGCACCGCCGACCCGTAGGTGCGGGGATGATGATGTGTGGTCCCACTTCTGTGGGGGCACCGCGGACCCGTAGTGAGCACCCATGAGTTCCCCAGACCCCCGAGTGAACAACCCGAGACCCCACAGACACCTGTGGGTCTGACCCGGGGCTCCCAGACATCCTTGGGCCTACTGTGGGGACCCAATTGTGGCCCACGGTGACCCAAGGAGACCACCTGGGGGCCATGGTGCTGGCAGGATCCACCAGCAGGCCTCCAGGACCTGTGTAAAAAGGGCTGCTGGTAAACTGTAGGTCTGTCCAGGTGCCCTGCCAGCCCACCGGGGACTCGCGTGGGGCTGCGTTATGAACCCTGTATGTAAAAGAATAAATCTTGTATTTATGGGGGGGCACAGGGGGTGGGTAATGTATTTAATAAATATAATGCTGTTTATTGTGGGTCATGGTACTGTTTTTATTGTGGGTACTGGGGGTGGGGGGGGTGTTTCCCCAACGGTATGTGGGTAGGCCTCCCTTGTGTGTACTGACTGGGTGGTTAGGCCTCACGGGGGGGGTTAGTGTGGGAGGGTATGTAGGCATCCCGAGTGGTGGGTGAGGGTGGGTTAACCCCTTAATGACTGTAGCGGTTAATAACCGCTATGGTGATTAAGGGGTTAGGGGACATTACTTTGGATGTTTTAATTTTTGTGTCTGTTTTGCAGAAGCGGAGGGGCCATGGCCAGGATGGGGGGGGTAACGGTATGTGGGTAGTGGGTTAGGGTGGTTAGACCTCACAGTATGCACATTGGGTCCCCCCCCCCTCCCCACCCCACATTTACATACACTGCACTCACAGCAATGCAGGCAGGGAGGGAGATTTAACAGAAACATTAGGGGGAAGGGGGCTTTAAATCTCTCTGCCTTCAGTGTAATCTGTTTAAAGCCCCTCCCCCCTAATGTTTCTGTTAAATCTCTCTGCCTTCAGTTTAATCTGTTTAACAGAAACATTAGGGGAGAGGGGGCTTTAAATCTC
>WSYH01000603.1:91470-166034 GCA_036426205.1 Ascaphus truei
TTACATAGATTACAGTGAAGGCAGGGAAGCTTCACACACAATAGGGGGATGGGTTTTTACATAGATTACAGTGAAGGCAGGGAAGTTTAAAACACAAAATAGGGGGAGTTTTTTTTTTAACATAGATTACAGTGAAGGCAGGGAGGTTTAAAACACACATTAAAAAATGTATGTAATGTATTTATTGTTTATTCTGCCTTAATCCTTCATTGCCTTAGCGGCTATACGCCATGGTAATGAAGCAGCATTTCTGTATTTTTAATAATATTGTGCAGGAGCAGGGGGCTCCCTGAGCATTAATTTCTGGCTCAGGGAACCCCCTGCTCAATGTACAATATTATTAAAATACACAAATACTGCTGGATTACCATAGCACATAGCCGCTAAGGTAAAGAACGATTCATTATTGATGTGTGTGTTTTATTTATACTGTACATGTGCAGAGGGTCTCCGGAGCAGAAACCTTTTGTTTTCAGGTCCGGGGACCCCCTGCTCCCCGAGAAACAGGCCCCTTTAGGGGGTGCCGTTAACCCTCTGCTTGGTTTAACAGGCCGCGGTCACGTGATCGGGGCCTTGAAACGCAGAGGGATACCGGCACCTCATAAAGGGGTCTGTATCTCGGGGGGCAGGGGGTCCCCGGTCCTGAAACCAATGCGGTTCAGCTCCCGAGACCCCCTGCACATCTACACTAGCAATAAAAATGTATTTCAAATGTATTTATTTGTATTTATTTATTTATTTATTTATTTATTTATGTATTGCGGGGATGCTGTGTGTGATTCTTTTTTATTGTGGGTTTGCAAAGGTTCCTGAGCATCCTGCTGTCTATTAGCTCTCTCTACCAGGAATCTGCGCCACGTTGTGACCTTGATCTGCAAATCCTGAAGATGCATCATTCTCTTGTGCTCAGAGTCTCCCTTACCCTGTAGAAGAGCCTTGACCTCGGTCAGCTCATTGCATACACTCGCCAGTGACTGTTTGGCCTTCTCTTGTGAAGACAGCAACTCTGTTTTAGCGGTGATGGCTTTTTGACCTTTCTCCATCAGCGTACCTTCAGTGTTGGGTTCCACAATATTTATCTTTAGTACTTTAACTTGGTCGAGATTCTTATTAACCCTAAGTGCACCCCATGGCACCTCTCTTGTACCGTCAGCAGACTCATAGGCTTTGGCCTTTCTGTCTTGACTCTTTAACTTACTCTGTTGAGAGAGTCGCTGGACAATCTGTGTGGTCTTTCGCCTCTTACGATCACGGGCACACTTCCATCTCATTCGCGACTGTCTCTTCACAATGGCTGCCCTCATGGCAAGGAATACACTTTGGGTCCCCTGGGCACTGTAGTATGATTGGATTCTTACTGTGCTACTGCATCTCCACTTGGCCTTCGCCTTCCGTGCCTTGCGGAAAGTAAATTGTATTACTGCAACGATATCACGGTCATTCCTGGAGTGCCTCCCTTGCTTTATCTCTACCGCCACCTTTTCCTTGGACTGCTTCAGTGACCCAAACGTCTGTCTTGGGGTTGTAAGCTTTTCCTCCAGCTTCATCTGAGAAACCTCCTGCTTGGCAGCCGTAGAGTCCAACGTAGTGTCCCGCTTAGTCTTCAGAGCCTCGAGATCCTTGTCTAGGTCACACTTTTGTTTCTCCGCCATCTTGCGGCCAGCACACTCAGACTCCAGGTCCTTCCTCAGGTCTTGAAGCAGTCTTTCTGCCTTTCTTCTTTCACTCAGTGCGGCTGCTAGTTCATCTTCGTTAGAATTGAGTCGCGATTCTACATCTCCTAGCAGACTCAGAGCAAGGCTTAAATCTGTCTCTGTTTCTTTATTCTGGACCTGCAGTTGCTGGTGGTCCTCCTGGACCTTGTCCAGCTCCAGCTGTAGCCTGGCCTCCTCAGTGGTCGTGTAGTCCAGCCGCTTGTGGATATCAGCCATCTCGGTTTCATGGTGCAATGACAGGCAGGCCACCTGACGGACGGACATCTCCTCCCTCTTGGCGCGCTGCATCTCGCGCTCAGTCATCTGCATCTGCAACTCTTCAATCTGATGCTGCCAGTCCCCTCTCAGGGCTTCACCTCTTCCTGGTGCTTTCTCTGGGTTTGCCTCCTTCATCTTTTGGAGCTCTGCAGTTCTTGTTACTAGGATCGCTGCTGCTTCTGTTTTCCAAGCCTCTTTCTCCTTGGTATACTGACTCATTGGGTTGGCACTGAATCTCTGCTTCTCCAGCTATTGCTTCAGTCTTTGGACCTTCTCATGTTCCCTCTCACACAGTCACCTGTCTTCTTAGCTCCGCCTCCAGCAATGCTCTTGTGGCGCTCAACGTGACCTTCAACTGCTCCAGGGCGAGGCATTCTTTTTCCAGCATTTTCTCTGCATTCTTCAGTGCAGTCTGTACTTCTAATTTTTCTTGCGCCAATTGCGTCTTCACTTTCTGTGCCTGGTGAAGCTTCTCAGTCCCATCACTGACCTGACCAGTCAGGTTTAAAACCTCTTCCTTCAGGTTTATATTCTCCATTTTCACAGTCTTTAAATCCCTTAGGACCGTCTCATTGGCTTTCTTCAAAGTACCCAGCTCTGTAGTTAGGCAGTGGCCCTCCTGGCGTGAGAGCTCCAGCTCTGTTTTGAGTGCGCAAACTTCTTGGTGAGAAACTTCTAAGTCTTTGATGGAGTTTTGCACATCTCTCTGGGACATCTTATAACATAGTCTCCAGTCAGGACTTGTTCTCTCTGATTCCATGGTACCAATTGCGGTGTTGGCCTTATCTAAACTTGTCGTCAGCTCCTCCAACTCACTCCGTAAGAGATGCTCTGTTTTCTTTAAAGCCTCATACTCTTGTATAGCACTCTCGCTCCCTATTCAATTGCTCCTGCAAGACATCATAATCACGGTGGGCAGTTTGGAGTGCAGAAATTAAGGCGTCCTTGTCCTGGATAAAGGATTCAGCTTCCCTTTGCACCTTTTCCTTTGCCACCATTCCCGTGACAATTCTGCCCATCACTCCGGTCTGCAGCACGTCTCGGTGGCTTGCTGACGCCTGTTGTCCTGATATCACAGGCTCAAGTGGTTCGGTCACTTCCTCTGTGACTTGAATTTTTTTTTCTTTTTCATCTTCTTTCTCTTTGTTTAATTAGTTCCAGAGACATCAGTGGTACTGGGCACACACACACTGGTATCAGCTTCCACATCTTGCTTGTACCCACAATGCGTTGCTTGCTTTTGCAGCTGTGGGAGACAATCTTCCTCATGTTGCTCCTGTTGCCACTGTTTATATTTGAGAATCTGGGTACACACTTCCCTTGTGTGACCTGGTTCATGACAGGCCCAGCATACTGTCTCCTTTAGCAGGTCACCTGGTTTCCTTCTAGCCGGCATGGCTCCGAATTCCTGGTCACTGACTCCAAGGTTATGGGGTCCTGCGCTCTGGACACTGGTCACTTTTGCTGCTTCCATCTGTGGGTACGGCTCTCTTCTCTGGGCCACATATGCGTCGTCATCATAATCATCATATGGCCTGAATGGACACTGTTTTGTATGGTTATGTACATTGCAAAACGGACACTTGACGGCGGCCATTTTAAAACCCCATTTTTTTGTTTGTTTTTTCCCACACACGATGAGGCAGACTTTGCACAACACACGTAAGTGGTACATGCTTTACAATCTTTGAACCTTCTGGGTTGTTCTTAGGGCAACATCTTTGCCAAAATCCATTTTCACTTTCTTTTATACCCGACAGGGCAAATTTTACACACAGCACTTGCTAGCTTCAAATTCACTCGCTTCAGCAAAAGGCATTAGCTTTACACAGCTATCCTTTCATACCCGTCGGGGCAAACTTTACACTCAGCACTTGCTAGCTGTAAATTCAATGATTCAGCAAAATAAGGTTTTTTTTTTTTGCTTGAGTTTAGTGTCTCAATACATCTTCATCTACTGACCCCCAGAGGTGTAGCATCCCACTTCTGACACCACCTGTGGCAGGACGACCTCACGGCGGGGTCAGTAAGATGCTAGACACGATGGGAAACTTTAAACTGTAGTGGTTTATTAGCCACAACCAAAATAAAGTACGTGTGCACTGTCCCTTTAATAAACTACTTTCTAGAAAATAAAGCCTATTCCCGTTAGGGAAACTAACTCACTTCTTGAGCCCTTACTAACAGGGCAGCCAGCTAATCTGATTATGCCCAAAACATGTGCTCCACAAATTATAACCAATAAGTATAACAATAAAGTCAGTTCTGTATTGCATCTCCAGTAGCAAACAGGAACACCGGTTCCGGGGAACAGGCTGTGTCCAGCTCACAGCAATCTTTATCTTTATCCAGGGTTGGGGTCCCTGCTGGTCCCAGCAGCAAAGCTCCTCGCAGGACTGGGGGACCAGAGCAACAGCTAGGGCTTCCTAGCCTGGAGAAGTCTCTCCGGCCTCCTGGGGAAAAACAAGCTCACCTTGTGTGAGCAACTTCCTGATTTTTAAAGCACTTGTTTCACTGATGAGTTCAGCCCCTGTTTAATCAGTCTTCAGATGTGCTTTTTATCTGAGGAGATTAACGCTCTGTGTACTGGCTGCAGCATCTCTCCATTCACTGTTCCAGCCTACTGAGTCAGTGACTCTGTCACAATACCTACTCGGTAGTGACTGTTGGTGTCTACTTGACACTTTTGGCCTTACCATGGGCATGATAGCTCACAGTGGTTGCTGGTAAAACTAGGCCGGAAGTATTTAACCAGCGTCCAACCAATGTTCCAAATTGACAAACGGGGTTCATTTGATAATAAGAAGTTTATTGCACAGTATGATCATACTCATTCAAAAGTCTATCAGACTCTCTCTGCCAGGGAGTGTCGAGGCAGCCTCTTTATACATTTCATTTCCATTGTTCAAAATGTGTTACTAGGCAGATTATACTAACCACTCCTTAATTCTTAAACCAATCATTTTACAGCTTATTAAACCTGGTTAAAACTGGCCTCAAACAGCCATGAATAACTACCTGGTATACACAATCACAAGAATGTGGGCGCTACTTTAGTCACAGTCGTAAATCTACTAAGAAGTGAAAACCTCCCATCCACCAGACACACATCTTGCACACAAAATAGATACTAGAGACATAACTGACTTTACAAAATGGAAACTGAACATTGCTTTCAGTCCTTCTCCAGAGACCCCCCCCCCAGTTCATTTCAGAAATATATCATCAATATCTTCATTTCAACAATATTATTTCGTCAGTTGTATCTGTGAAATTCGGTGTCCTCTCTTGTACATATCCTGTATTCTCTTGCTGAGATCCTTTGAAATCTTTATCTTCGGCATCGCTGCATTTAGAAAAAAAATACAAGCACAAGAATGTATATTCGATGTGTAGTCGATGTGTATTCAATGTGCATTGAATCAACAAAATGGATGGTGTATTTATTCTGTAATGGGTCTCAACCTCACTCGACAGGTTTAGTACACAGTACGCCCACTTTTAACACCTGCACCTCGTGTCCATGTATGCAAAAAAATTCAAATAGGGACACAGTGTATAAAAGGTGACACAAATTGCATAGCCTACCACACGCTGATCTCTATCTGAACTTGCCCTTGTCCAGATACTGCATTGTGCATTATGCCATTTGCTTCCATGTATCACCCCCGATTCTACGGATACAGGAAGCTGCTTGCGTCTGCCATGCCGACCATGAAAAAGCGAAAGGCGGAAGCTGTTTCCAAGCCAAAGCCAAAGCGAAAGGCAAAGGAGAATAAAGAAAACGTTCCGACGACTTCAAAGGCTAAGAACCCTGGGCCTTATTATGTCAAGAAGAAATTAGCTGGCGTACAAATGAAGCAAAATATTTGGAAACCACCAGCACCCATCCACGACGCTGTTGTCCTAGAAACCCCCCCAGGTCACCTGTTCCAGCATCCATCCATTCCCTAAGACGCTGCTGTCCTGGGAACCCCCAGTTCACCTGTTCCAGCACCCATCCACTACGACGCTGCTGTCCTGGGAACCCTCAGTTTGCCTGTTCTAGCACCCATTCCCTACGATGCTGATGTCCTGGGAACCACTAGGTCACCTGTTCCAGCACCCATCCCCTATGATGCTCTGCTGGGAACCCCTAGGTTACCTGTTCCAGCACCCATCGCCTATGATGCTCTGCTGGGAACCCCTATCTCATCCGCTCCAACACCCATCCACGCAGATGTCAACAGTACTTCTCGCACCAGATCCAGATCGTTCGCCCCATGCTGAATGGGTTAAGTTGTGTTGATATCCCTGACAACTCTATGGTGCAAAAGATTGATCATTATTTGGAGACCATGTTAAATATGGATAGGCTTATGGAGAAGATGGAGAGGAACATGGAGAAGATGGAGTCATCAGATGACTCCTGAGGAAGCTTCTATCGAAGCGAAATGCATAGATTTGAGACTGAATAGGCCCGGTGAGCTCCAGTGACTGCCCCACACCCACGGCTCCGATAAACGGAATTACCCGTAACCAGAAGTGATGCGGTCGACCGCCGGAAGTGACGCGACGCAGTCCGGGAGCCTAGAGGAATTGGGCCATCTATAATTCCTATGTGTACATGCCATTGTGTTCAAATGTAAGTGTGATACTATTTGTTATAATACAACTTATATTGTATTAACAATGTTGCACTTGCATGTGTGTTCTTCTTATATTGAGGACAAACGCGCTGTGTCTACCTGAGCTGACCATCCATTGGGTTAAACCTCTGCTGTTGATTCACTGGGAAAATGCCCAGGCAAGCAATGTGCCAGCGCCAGCGCCAGCACCGGCTTCCAATAATGGTCCGACCGTCTGTGAAAACCTGCTGACTGGAAACCCTTGCTATCAGCTCCCCGCCTGGATACCTGCAGCCTGAGCAGGATTTCACGTACAGAAACCAACAAGCTTGCATGTACCAAAGCGATTTCCAGCTTCATCAGCTGTCAACTACAGGTCTAGCAAGCCCGCTGTCACCTGGCAGTGGCTTGGCACCAACCGAATGGCAAAGTCTATGGTGGGTACAGCTGTCGTATGTAATTATTTTTTTACCATATCAATATCAATGCACAGTAAAGCGATTCTCCTGAGCAGCTTCTACAGTAGATTGGTGGACAGCTGGGTGCATGCGCATTGGAAACTTGTTGAAATGCATATGCGTCTCATCACATCTAGGCGCATGCGTGGAGGTGAACAAGAGACGCCCCCCGAGAAAATAATTGTTGGGACTGACCGAGGGGACTGCGGGACTGACTGTGGGAACTTCTTTAGGGGACAGACTAGTTTGAACTAACCATTACAGTAATACTTTTATTTTTCTTCCTCAGAAAAGAAACTTTGTCATCAGGCTGAGAACGGCAAATGGAGGGATTTAATGGATAATATCGCTTTTTGTAACGATGCTTGCACACTGCTGAATTTGAATCAGTGCCATTTTTATTGATTAGGATAGAATAACTGAGCTTTTTTACATACTTTTTTACATACTGTACTGTATAATAAACCCCACAAATAAAAAGTATGCATTTATTCTGTACATGTTTTACAGTACAGTATGTGTATTCTACTGTAATAATAATACAAATACAGATAATGCGTTTTAATACTGTTTACTGTCTACAGTATACTGTACAATACAGTACTGTACAGCAGGCATGTCAAACATGCGGCCCGCGGGCCGCATGCGGCCCCCAATGGATATTTTTGCGGCCCGCTCACAACCAGCGCGGCGGCGGTCGTGTGTGTCGGCGAGCGCGTGGGCGGCGGTAAAAAGTTTTGGCCGCGGGAGAAGCGAGCGCGGGTGTTGGGGAAGCGAGTAGCACGGGCGGAAGTAAAATCTGTCCTGCAGGGGCTGGAGGCGTACGGTGGCCGGGTGCAGTCAATCTGCACTCATGCCGTGTGTGGGAGGACACGGGGGCGGAGTCAAAACCCCGGCGGAGAGACTGCATTCTCCTTGAAGCCTGGTAAACCAGAGAGATCATGGCCGCCCCCCTCCATGAGGTGCAGAGAGTTCAACAGTTCAGTGGAGATCCCACGGACAGGGGTATGTCTTCACAGCAGCCCCCCTCCCCCTGTCAAATCTCTGTGTGAGCTGCACGTGCAGAAGGAGATCTGTGTGTGTGTCTGTGTGTCTGTGTGTCTGTGTGTCTGTGTGTCTGTGTGTGTGTGTGTGTGTGTGTGTGTGTGTCTGTGTGTGTCTGAGTGTGTGTCTGTGTGTGTGTCTGAGTGTGTGTCTGTGTGTGTGTGTGTCTGAGTGTGTGTGTGTGTGTGTGTCTGAGTGTGTGTCTGTGTGTGTGTGTGTGTGTGTGTCTGAGTGTGTGTGTGTGTGTGTGTTACTGTAACTACTTTATTTGATCTACCCCAAACAGTGTCCACTTACTACTGATAACAGCGGCTTAGTTACATCTGTTTTCATGCGATATTTATAAATCCAACCCGACATACACATACATACAAACAAGGCATTTGACGCGATTGCTTCGGACTGGTTTGTTGAACCTCGGTGAATTTTTTGAAACCGGTGACATCTGGGATCAAGTCGTTGTGATGTATCCAACATCTCAAGTCACATATGTGCTCTTGGAAAAAAGCTTATCATGATTCCTGTAACAAGAAAAAGAAAAAAGTGCCCAAAATAATGCACACCTACCGTAGTACGTACAGTGCTTAAGGCTACAGCATGTGACTTTGTGCATTATTATACTGTACCATTAAGAGACGATGCATCCTGTTCACGCCTAGAGATGGCACCCCCACAGGCATCTTCATATATACTTTAATATAATAGTTATACTGTTAAATATACAGCGATAAAAATAATAATAGATAGATACTGATAGAATAGAATTATAAATATAAAGCGATAACAATATGTACTGTATAACAGGTAAATATATATATACAGTATAAAAGATATATACAGATAACAGTATATAACTATAAGTATAAAAAAAAGTAATATTAAACGTGTCGGTGTGTGTGTGTGTGCGTGGGTGTGTGTGTGTGTGGTGTGTGTTGTGTGTGGTGTGGTGTGGGTGTGTGTGTGTGTGTGTGTGTTGTGGTGTGTGATGTGATGTGTGTGTGTGTGTGTGTGTCATAATGTGGAGGTAAATGTGTACTGAAATGGGGGTTGTGAGTGCGGAGTTATAAGAGTAATAATGAGTGAGTGACAATTACTTTACATATACAGTAGTACAGTACTTACGCTGGTAGTTACCATTGGTGTTCTCGTGACTTTTTGGTCACTACCGTGGGCATGATAGCTCACTGTTGCTGCTGGTACCAACTAGGCCAGAAGTACTAGGTCAGGTTGAATATTGCAATTCGTTGTCCTCTCATGTACATCCCTTAACTTCATGTGAGATCTTAGAAATCTTTTAACAGGCCTTGCTGCGAGTAGAAAGAAATACAACACACAGAATGTTATTCGATGTTTAGTCGATGTGTTCATGATTGCCAGTGAATCCACAAAATGGATGGTGTATTTATACATTAATGAGTCACATTAGAATAAACCCCACTTTTAACACCTGCACCTCGTCGCCAGCACTAAAAGGTGACAGACATTGCATAGCCTCCCACTCGATGATCTGTATCTGAACTTGCCCTGTTCCAGATACTGCCATTGTGCATCTGCTTCCATGGATCAACCCCAATTCTATAGGACGCAGGAAACCACTCGCCTCTAACTTGCCTGTATGCAGAAAAGCGAAAGGCGGCAGCCGTTTCCCAAGCCAAGGCAAAGCGAAAGGCTCAAGCTAATAAAGAAAACCTTGACGACTCCAAAGACTACAGTAAGGCTTTAAAGAAGCCTGATTATGTCAAGAAGAATCGGTGTGATGTGCAACTCAAAGCAAATAAATGGTCACCTCTGCATCAGCCCTCGCCGCCTGCTGCTGCTTCTCTCCCGGAAAGCAAGAGGACACCTTTTCCATCAGCCCTCCCCGCCGCATGACTGCCTTCTCTCCCGGAAGCCAAAGAGGACACCTTCTCCATCACTCCTCGACAGACTTGTCGCTTTCTCCCGGAAATACACAGTACACCTCCTCCATCACTCTTGACGACGCTACTGCCTATCTACAGGGAACCCCCACCTCATCCTCTTATGCACCCATCCACCCAGATGTCCACAGTACACCCATGCACAAGATCCAGCTCGTTAGACCACATGCTGAATGGGTTCACGTGTCGATATCCCTGGGAACTCTATGCTGGGAAAGATACAGTAGATCTTCTTTAGAGACCATGCTAAATATGGATCAACAGATGAAGAAGAGGATCAACGGATGAGAGAAGATGGATCAATGGATGGAGAAGATGGATAAAGGATGGAGAAGATAGAGACTGACATAGCTGGGATACATAATTTGCTTGGAGTTCATGCCCCTGGATATCGGAACGCCAGAGCAGGGGGGTGGCATGGAGGGATGAATGGGACCTTCAACCTTCCATCACCAAGCGTACCCCCTCCATCAGAAGAATATGTGTTCATGGTGTGCCGTTTGACGAGGATGACATTGACAAGCCCGTCAAGCCACGCCAGAGGACAACACTGACAGGCGACCAAGACAGGAGGAAAGCATTCCTCCCAGAACAACCTACCCTCGTCGCCGCCAACAAGCACACTAGCTCCCAGAAGAAACACCCGCTCCCAGAAGTCAATCCACATACGCTTGCATTAATAGGTGTCCGACATCATCCTGCACAAGCTGCCCCAGCCAATCAGGGAGAAGTATAGGTTTACAAGTGCTGGTATACCCCAGAGGGCATGCCATGTTAATTGTCAAGCAGCATGTGCCCTACCGGTGTACTGCGGATGGGCCCACAATGTAAACTAGACAGGGATCGCGACCAAAAAAGATCTGCCTGAAAATTTAAGAAAGACTAATGTGGAGGAATTGCCGCGCTATTTACAATACCGATCCTTAATGAAAATCGTGCGAGACTCCATTAATGGCATTTTGCGCATAAAAGGCATCGGCCCTGGAAGGACATCTGCTGGGGATTTAATTCACTTGTGATGGCGTCTGTTAAAATGTTGATTCATTTCTGACTTGTCATTGTTTTAAATTGTATTCTAATATGTTGTAATTACAGTACACCGGAAATGGTTTTTTACTTACTGCACCCACCAATAAAATAATGTTGATTGTTGTAGATTGTATTCATACAGTCAATGTTTTACTGTATTGGACACCATTAATGTTTTTTACTTTACTGCACCAACCTGTAAAATGTTGTGTACTACTGTATACAGTTCCATGAGGCATACTGTACAGCAAGCATGTCAAACTCAAATGATAACAAGGGCCAAATAAACAAGGTTTAAGTGTAGGTGGGCCGCAAAAAAAAAAAAACGTTACATTTTCATAGAACGTAGGTTTATTTGAAAAGTAGTGTGTGGTGTGTGGTGTGTGTGTGTGTGTGTGTGTGTGTGTGTGTGTGTGTTGTGTGTGTGTGTGTGTGTGTGTGTGTGTGTGTGTGTGTGTGTGTGTGTGTGTGTGTGGTGTGTGTGTGTATGTTGTGTGTGTGTGTGTGTGTACCTCACAAAACGAAAATAAAACTAAAAAGCCAGATGTGAAGACTTCTGAACCCATTAACCAGTGTCAGGGATGCCCCTCTTGATTTCCAAGACAGCATCCCGCCTGGAATCTTACCGATCCACAGTCCCTCAAGGTACTTACTGCAGGGGAGGTGTTCCTACCTGTCTTCCGATTGTCCCCAGCGTGAAAACTTGAGTCAATCCGAAGAGAGAAGCAGAATAGGTTATTCGGTGTAGTGTGTAGTGTGGATAGGGCAGTTAAGATAAAAACAGAGACGAGAGCAGGGAGGCGCAGAGAGAGGGCCAGAGAGAGGCGCAGAGGAGAGAGAGGCGGCAGACGAGAGAGAGAGAGAGGAGCAGCGAGAGGGAGAGGAGAGAAGGCGCACGAGAGAGGGCAGAGAGAGAGAGAGGCGAGAGAGAGAGAGAGAGTCAGGAGAGAGAGAGGCCGCAGAGAGAGAGAGAGGAGAGGCGCCAGAGAGAGAGAGAGAGGCGCGAGGAGAGGAGAGAGGCGCGCAGAGAGAGAGAGAGAGGCGCGCAGAGGAGAGAGATGAGAGAGAGAGAGAGAGGGGAGAGAGAGAGGAAGAGAGAGGAGAGAGAGTGCGAGATAGAGAGGAGAGAGAGGAGAGAGAGAGAGGAGAGGGAGAGAGAGAGAGGAGAGAGAGACGGAGAGAGAGGAGAGAGATGGAGGAGAGAGAGAGGGAGAGAGAGAAAGAGAAAGAAAGAGAAAGAGAAAAAGGCAGACACAGGGACAGGCACAGGGACCACAGGCACAGGGACACAGGGGACAGGACACAGGCACACAGACACAGGGGCACAGGGACACAGGCCACACAGGCACAGGGGGGACAGGGACAGGGGGACAGACACAGGGAAAGGGCACACAGGCACAGGGGGACAGGGACAGGGGGACAGGGAAAGGGGGACAGACACAGGGACACAGGGACAGGGACACAGGGACACAGACACAGGGACACAGGCAGGGACACCAGGGACACAGGGACACAGGGACACAGGGACACAGGGGCAGAGGCAGGCACACAGGACACAGGGGCAGAGGGACACAGGGACACGTGGCACAGTGACACAGGGACACAGGGGCACAGGGACAGAGGCAAAGGGGCACAGGGACAGGGCAAAGGGGCACAGGGACAGAGGCACAGGGACACAGGGGCAGGGACACAGGGACACAGGCACAGGGACACAGGCACAGGGACACAGGCACAGGGACACAAGGCACAGGGACACAGGGGACAGGGACACAGGGGACAGGGACACAGGGGACAGGGACACAGGGGACAGGGACACACGGGGACAGGGACCAGGGGACAGGGACACAGGGGACAGGGACACAGGGACACAGGCACAGGGGCACAGGGGCACAGGGACACAGGGACACAGGGGAGGCAGGGGCACAGGGACACAGGGGACACAGGGAGGCAGGGGCACAGGGAACAGGGACACAGGGACACAGGACAAGGGGACACAGGGACACAGGGGACAGGGGACAGGGACACAGGAACAGGGACACAGGGGCAGGGACAAGGCACACAGGCACACAGGCACAGGACACAGGCACAGGGAAACAGGCACGGGGACAGGGACACAGGCACGGGGACAGGGGACACAGGCACGGGGACAGGGACACAGGCACGGGGACAGGGACACAGGCACAGGGGCACAGGGACACAGGGACACAGGGACACAGGGACAGAGGCACAGGGACAGAGGGGCAGGGACACAGGGCAGGGACAGAGGGGCAGGGACAGAGGGGCAGGGACAGAGGGGCAGGGACACAGGGGCAGGGACACACGCGGGCAGGGACACAGGGGCAGGGACACAGGGACACAGGCACAGGGACACAGGCACAGGGACACAGGCACAGGGACAGGGGCAGGGACACAGGCACACAGGCACAGGGACACAGGGGCACAGGGGACAGGGACACAGGACAGGGCAAAAGGGGCACGGGGACAGACACAGGGGCACAGGCACAGGGACAGAGGCACAGGGACAGAGGCACGGGACAGAGACACAGGGACAGAGGCGCAGGGACAGAGGCGCAGGGACAGAGGCGCAGGACAGAGCGCGCAGGGACAGAGGCGCAGGGACACAGGGGCAGGGACACAGGGGCAGGGACACAGGGGCAGGGACACAGGGGCAGGGACACAGGCGCAGGGACACAGGCGCAGGAACAGGCGCAGGGACACAGGCGCGGGACACAGGCGCAGGGACACAGGGAAGGACAGGGACACAGGGGACGGGACAGGGACACAGGGGCAGGGACACAGGGGCAGGGACACAGGGGCAGGGACAAGGGGCAGGGACACAGGGACACAGGCACAGGGACACAGGGGCACAGGGGCACAGGGACACAGGGACAGGCACAGGGACACAGGCACAGGGACACAGGCACAGGGGGACACAGGCACAGGGACACAGGCACAGGGACACAGGGACAGGGGCAGCGAGGGACACAGGCACACAGGCACACAGGCACAGGGACACAGGCACGGGGACAGAGGCACAGGGGACAGGGAACAGGGACGGACCAGGGGCACAGGGGGGACAGACACAGGGGCACAGGCACAGGGACAGAGGCACAGGGACAGAGGCACAGGGACAGAGGCACAGGGACAGAGGCACAGGGACAGAGCACAGGGACAGAGACACAGAGACACAGGGACCACGGACACAGGCACAGAGGTACAGGGACAGGGGGACAGGACGGGGGGCACAGGGACACAGGGACACAGGCACACAGGGACAAAGGGACCACAGGGACACCAGAACAGGGACACAGACACAGGGACAGAGGGAGAAGCGGGACAGGGACACAGGGACAAAGGGGCACAGGGACAGGGACACAGGGGCCACAGGGACAGGGACACAGGGGCACAGGGACAGGGACACAGGGACAGGGGACAGAGGGAAGGACAGAGGGACACGGACACAGGGACATGGACACAGGACAGGGACACAGGACAGGGACACAGGGACAGGGACACAGGGACAGGGACACAGGCACAGTGACAGGGGCACAGGGACACAAGGACAGGGACACAGGGGGGACAGAGGGACAGAGGGACACAGGGACAGAGGGACGAGGGACAGAGACACAGAGACACAGAGGGACAGAGGGAACAGGGGACAGAGACAGAGACAGAGGTACAGAGAAACAGAGGACAGAGGGCACAGGGGCACAGGGGCACAGGGACAGCAGCACAGGGACAGCAGCACAGGGACAGCAGCACAGGAGACAGCAGCACAGGGACAAGGGCACAGGGGCAGGGGGACAGGGACAGGGACAGGGGCACAGGGACAGAGGGACAGGGGCACAGGGTATACAGGACTCTCTCTCTCTACCTCTCCCTGACACTCTCTCTCTCTCTCAGACACACACACACAACACACACACACCACACAAACACACACAACACACACACCCACACACACACACACACACACACACACACACACACACACACACACACACACACACACTGTGTGTGTGTGTGTGTGTGTGTGTGTGTGTGTGTGTGTGTGTGTGTGTGTGTGTGTGTGTGTGTGTGTGTGTGTGTGTGTGTGTGTGTGTGTGTGTGTGTGTGTGTGTGTGTGTGTGTGTGTGTGTGTGTGTGTGTGTGTGTGTGTGTGTGTGTCTGAGTGTGTGTGTGTGTCTGAGTGTGTGTGTCTGCGGACACTGGTTCACTTTGCTGCTTCCATCTGGTGGGTACGGTCTCTTCTTCGGGCCAAAATGCAGTGTCATTCATAATCTATATGCATGAGGACACTCTCTGTTTTGTTATGGTTAGACATTGCAAAAAGGACACTTGACGGCGGCCATTTACTAACCCATTTTTTTTTGTTTGTTTTTTCCCACACACGATGAGGCAAGGGAATTTGCACAACACACGTTATGGGTACATATGCTTGTACAATCTTTGAAACTTCTGGTTGTTCTTAGGGCAACATCTGTTGCCAAAATCAGTTTCAGGTTCCTTAGGCTTTTTTTATACCAGACAGGGCAAATTTCTACACAAAGCACTGCTAGCTTCAATCACTCGCTTCGCAAAGGCATTAGCTTTAAAGCTAATCTTCATACCCGTGCGGGCAAACTTACACTCAGCATTGCTAGCTGTAATTCATGATTAAGCAAAATAAGAGGTTTTTTTTTTTTTGCTTGAGTTTAGTGTCTCAATACACTTTCATCATAATGACCCAGAGGTGGCGCATCCCACTTCTGACACCACCTGTGGCCAGGACGACCTCAGGCGGGGGCAGTAAGATGTTAGACACGATGGGAAAACTTTAAACTGTAGTGGTTTATTAGCCAAACCAAAATAAAAAATAAAGTAGGGGCACTGTCCCTTTAATAAACTACTTTCTAGAAAATAAAGCCTATTCCACGTTAGGGAAAACTAACTCACTTCTGAGCCCTTACTAACCAGGGCAGCCAGCTAATCTGATTATGCCCAAAACATGTGCTCCACAAATTATAACCAATAAGTATAACAATAAAGTCAGTCTGTATTGCATCTCCAGTAGCAAACAGGAACACCGGTTCCGGGGAACAGGCTGTGTCCAGCTCACAGAATCTTTATCTTATCCAGGGTTGGGGTCCCTGATGGTCCCAGCAGCAAAGCTCTCGCAGGCCGGGGGACAGAGCAACAGCTAGGGCTTCTAGCCTGGAGAAGTCTCTCCGGCCTCTGGGGAAAAAACAAGCTCACCTGTGTGAGCAACTTCCTGATTTTTAAAGCACTTGTTTCACATGATGAGTTCAGCCGCCTGTTAATCAGTTCTCGATGTGCTTTTTATCTGAGGAGATTAACGCTCTGTGTACTGGCTGCAGCATCTCTCCATTCACTGTTCAGCCTACTGAGTCAGTGATCTGTCACAAAACCTAATCGGGTGTGTGACTGTTGTGTCACTTGACACTTTTGGCCTTACCATGGGCATGATAGTCACAGTGGTTGATGGTAAAAACTAGGCCGGAAGTATTTAACAGCGTCCAACCCAATGTTCCAAATTGACAAACGGGGTTCATTGAAATAAGAAGTTATTGCACCAGTATGATCATACTCATTCAAAAGTCTATCAGACTCTCTCTGCAGGGAGTGTCGAGGCAGCCTCTTTATCATTTCATTTCCATTGTTCAAAATGTTACTAGGCAGATTATACTAACCACTCCTTAATTAAAACCAATCATTTTTACAGCTTATAAACCGGTTTAAAATGGCCTCAAACAGCCATGAATAACTACCTGGTATACACATCACAAGAATGTGGGCGCTAATTTAGTCACAGTCGTAAATCTATAAGAAAGTGAAAAACCTCCATCCGACCAGACACATTTGCACACAAAATAGAACTAGAGGAAATAACGACTTACAAATGGAAACTGAACATTGCTTTAGTCCTTCTCCAGAGGACCCCCCCCCAGTTCATTTCAGAATATATCATCAATATCTCATTTCAAACAATATTATTTGTCCAGTTTGTACTTGTGAAATTCGGTGTCCTCTTTGTTACATATCTGTATTCTCTTGCTGAGATCCTTTGAAATCTTTATCTTCGGCATCGCTGCATTTAGAAAAAAATACAACACAAGAATGTATATTCGATTGGTGTAGTCGATTTGTTATTCAATGTGCATTGAATCAACAAAATGGATGGTGTATTTATTCTGTAATGGGTCTCAACCTCACTCGACAGGTTTAGTACACAGTACGCCCACTCCCTTGTAACCTGCACTCGTGTCCATGTATGCAAAAAAATTCAAATAGGACACAGTGTATAAAGGTGACACAAATTGCATAGCCTACCACACGCTGATCTTATCTGAACTTGGCCCTTGTCCAGATACTGCATTTGTGCATTATTGCCATTTGCTGTCCATGTATCACCCCCGATCTAAGGATACAGGAAGCTGCTTGCGTCTGCCATGCCGACATGAAAAGCGAAAGGCGGAAGCTGTTTCCAAGCCAAAGCCAAAGCGAAAGGCCAAAGGAGAATAAAGAAAACGTATTCGACGACTTCAAAGGCTAAGAACCTGGGCCTATTATGTCAGAAGAAAAATTAGCTGGCGTACAAATGAAGCAAAATATTGGAAACCACCGCACCCATCCACGACGCTGTGTCCTAGAAACCCCCCCGGTCACCGTTTCAGCATCCACCATTCCCTAAGACGCTGCTGTCCTGGAACCCCCAGTTCACTGTTCCAGCACCCATCACACTACGACGTGCTGTCCTGGAAACCTCAGTTTGCCTGTTCTAGCAACCATTCCCTACGATTGCTGATGTCCTGGGAACCATAGGTCACTGTTCCAGCACCCATCACCCATGATGCTCTGCTGGGAAACCCCTAGGTGTACCTGTTCCAGCACCCATCGCCATGAGCTCTTGCGGGAACCCCTATATCTCCGCTCAACACCCATCCAAGCAGATGTCAACAGTTACTTCTGCACCAGATCCAGATCGTTCGCCCCATGCTGAATGGGTTAAGTTGTGTTGATATCCCTGACAACTCTATGGTGCAAAAGATTGATCATTATTTGGAGACCATGTTAAATGGATAGGCTTATGGGAAGATGGAGAGGAACATGGAGAAGATGGAGTATCAGCTGACTCCTGAGGAAGCTTCTATCGAAGCGAAATGCATGATTGAGACTGAATAGGCCCGGTGAGCTCCAGTGAATGCCCCCACCCACGGCTCCGATAAACGGAATTACCCGTTAACCAGAAGTGATGCGGTTTCGACCGCCGGAAGTGACGCGACGCAGTCCGGGAGCCTAGAGGAATTGGGCCATCTATAAATTATGTGTAATTGCCATTGTGTTCAAATGTAAGTGTGATCTATTTGTTATAATACAACTTATATTGTGATTAACAATGTTGCAATTGCATGTGTGTTCTTCTTATATGAGGACAAACGCGCTGTGTCTACCTGAGCTGACCATCCAATGGGTTAAACCTCATGCTGTTGTTCATGGCGAAAATGCCCAGGCAAGCAATGTGCCAGAGCCAGCGCCAGCACCGGCTTCCCAATAATGGTCTCAACGCGTCTTGTTGAAAACTGCTGACGGAACCCTTGCTATCAGCTCCCCCTGGATACCTGAAGCCCTGAGCAGGATTTCAAGTACAGAAACCAACAAGCTTGCATGTACCAAAGCGATTTCCAGCTTCATCAGCTGTCAACTACAGGTCTAGCAAGCCGCTGTCCCTGGCAGTGGCTTGGCACCAACCCGAATGGCAAAGTCTATGGTGGGTACAGCTGTCGTATGTAATTATTTTTTTACCATATCAAAATCAATGCACAGTAAAGCGATTTCTCCTGAGCAGCTTTTACAGTAGATTGGTGGGACACCTGGGTGCATGCGCATGGAAACTTGTTGGAAATGCATATGCGTCTCATCACATCTAGGCGCATGCGTGGAGGTGAACAAGAGACGCCCCCGAGAAAATAATTTGTGGACTGCGACTGAGGGGACTGCGGGTGGAGACTGTGGGAATTCTTTAGGGGACAGACATAGTTTGAACTAACCATTAACAGTATACTTTATTTTATTTCATCAGAAAGAAAACGTGTTCATCAGGCTGAGAACGGAAAAGGAGGGATTTAATGGATAATATCGTTTTTGTAACGATGCTTGCACAATGCTTGAAATTTGAATCAGTGCCATTTTTATTGATTAGGATAGAATAAAGAGCTTTTTACATAATTTTTTACATACGTACTGTATAATAAACCCCACAAAAAAAAGTATGCATTTCTTCGTACATGGTTTACAGAACAGTATGTGGATATCACTGTAATAATAATACAAATACAGATAATGCGTTTTAATACTGTTACTGTTACAGATATACTGTACCTATCAGTACTGTACAGCAGGCATGTCAAACATGCGGCCCGCGGGCCGCATGCGGCCCCCAATGGATATTTTTGCGGCCCGTCACAACCAGGCGGCGGGCGGTCGTGTGTGTGTCGGCGAGAGCGTGGGCGGCGGAGGTAAAAAGTGTTGGCCGCGGGAGAAGAAGCGAGCGCGGGTGTTGGGGGGAGGAAGCGAGTAGAGCACGGGCGGAGTAATCTGTCTGCCAGGGGCTGGGAGGGTACGGTGGCGGGTGCAGTCAATCTGCACTCATGCCGTGTGTGGGAGGACACGGGGCGGAGTCAAAACCCCGGTAGGCGGAGAGACTGCATTCTCCTTGAAGCCTGGTAAACAGAGAGAGATCATGAGCCCCCCTCCATGAGGTGCAGAGAGTTAACAGTTCAGTGGAGATCCCACGGACAGGGGTATGTCTTCACAGCAGCCCCCCTCACCCCGTCAAATCTCTGTGTGAGTGCACGGTGCAGAAGGAGATATTGGTGGCGGGTCTGTGTGTCTGGTTGTAGTGTGTCTGTTGGGTGTGTGTCCGGGTGGTTAGGGGGTGGTCGTGGTGTTGGGGTTTGTGGTGTGTGTAGGAATGATGTAGTGGGTGTCTGGGGTGTTTAGTGTGGGTCCTGATTATGGTGGGGGGGTGGCTGTAGAGTGGTGTTCTGAGTGTGGTGTTGTGTGGATGTGATGTGTTTGGTGTGGGTGTGTGTGGTAGTGTGTGTGTGTGTGTGTGTGTGTGTGTGTGTCGTGTGTGTGTGTGTGTGTGTGTGTGTGTGTGTGTGTGTGTGTGTGATGTGTGTGTGTGTGTGTAGTGTGTGGTGTGTTGAGGAGAGAGACGGAGAGTGGTCAGGGAGAGGTAGAGAGAGGAGTGTCCTGTATAACCTGCTGCCCCCTGTCCCTCTGTCCTGTGCCCCTGTACATGTCCCTGTCACCATCCGCCCCTGTGCCCTTGTTCCCTGTGACTGCCTGTCCGGGCTGGCTGTGCTGTCCCTTGTGCTGCCCCCCTGTGGTTTGCTGTTCCCTGTGCCCCTGTGCCACCGTGGCCTCTGTCCCTATGTGTTCCATGTACCCATCGTAGTCTGTCCCTCGGTCCCCCTGTCACTCTGTCCATCCTCTGTCTCGGTGTTCTGTGTCCCTCTGTCCCTCTGTTCCCTGATCCCTCTGTCCCTCGTCCCCCCTTGATCCCTGTACCCTGTGGTTTCCCGTGCCCCTGTCACTGTGCTGTGCCCTGTCCCTGTGTTCCCTGTCCGCCGTGTCCGTGTCACCCTGTGTCCTGTGCTGTGTCCATGCCCGATGTCCGTGTCCCCTCTGTCCCTCTGTCCCTCCTGTCCCCTGTGTCCCTGTCCCTGTGCCCTGTGTCCCTGTCCCTGTTGCCCCTGGGTCCCTGTCCTGCCCTTTGTCCCTGTTCCTGTCTCCTGTTCCATCCTGCCCTTGTCTGTGTCCAGGGTTTGTCCCTGTGTCCCTGTGTAACTGTGTGCCTGTGTCCCTGTGGCCCTGTGCCCCGCCCTGTCCCCTCTGTCCCTGCTGTAACATCTGTGCCTGTGGTCGTGTCCTGTTGTCTCTGGTCTCTGTCCTTGTGCTCGGTCCCTCTGTGCCTCTTCCCTGTGCCTCTGTCCTTGCCTCTGTCTGTGCCTCTGTCCCTGTGCCTGTGCCCCTGTGTCTGTCCCCGCCCCTGTGTCCCTGTCCCCCCCTGTGTCCCCTGTCCCCTGTGCCTCTGTCCCGTGCCTGTGTCCCTGTGCTGTGTGCCTGTGTGCCTGTGTCCCTGCCCTGTCCCTGTGTCCCTGTCGTGTCCCTGTGCTGTTCCCTGTGCCTGTGTCCCGTGCCTGTGCTGTGCCTGTGTCATGGTCCCTGTGACCCTGTGCCCCTGTGACCCTGTGCCTGTGACCCTGTGTCCCTGCCCTTGGTCCCTGCCCCTGTGTCCCTGCCCCTGTGTCCCTGCCCCTGTTTGCCCTGTCCACTGTCCCCTGGTCCATGTCCCTGTGTCCTGCGCCTGGTCCCTGGCCTGTGTCCCTGCGGTGTCCCTGCGCCTGTGTCACCTGCGCACTGTGTCCCTGCCCCGCTGTTCCCTGCCCCTGTGTCCTGCCCCTGTGTCCCTGCCCCTGTGTCCCTGCGCCTCTGTCCCTGCGCCTCTGTCCTGCGCCTCTGTCCCTGGCCCTTGTCCCTGGCCTGTCCCTGTGTCTCTGTCCCGTGCCTCTGTCCCTGTGCCTCTGTCCCTGTGCCTGTGCCCTGTGTCTGTCCCCCGTGCCCCTGTGGTTCCCGCCCTGTTGTCCCTGCCTGTTGCCCCTGTGTCCTGTGCTGTGTGCCTGTGTCCATGCCTGTCCCTGTGGCCTGGGTCCCTGTGCCTGTGTCCGTGCCGTTTCCCTGTGTCCCTGCCCTGTGTCCCTGCCCCTGGTCCCTGCCCCTGTGTCCCTGCCCCTCGTCCCGCCCCTCTGTCCTGCCCCCTCTGTCCCTGCCCCTGTGTCCCTGCCCCTCGTCCCTGTGCCTCTGTCCCTGTGTCCCTGTGTACCCTGGTCCCTGTGCCCCTGTGCCTGTGTCCCTGTCACCCTGTGTCCCTGCCTGTTGCCTGTCCCGTGCCTGTGTCCCTGTCCCAGTGCTTGTGCCTGTCCCGTGCCTGTGTCCCTGTGTGTGTCCGTGTGCTGTGTGCCTGTGTGCCCGTGTCCTTTCTGCCTGTGTCCCTGTTCCTGTGTCCCTGTCGCTCTGTCCTGTGTCCCTGTGTCCCTTGTTGTGTGTCCCTGTCGCCTCACCTGTTTGTCCTGTGACACCTGTCCCTTTTGTGTCCCTGTTCCCTGTGCCCTGGCTCCCTGTGCCACTGTGTCCTGTTGCACTGTGCTGTGCTGTTGTCCCCTGTGTCTGTGTACCCTGTGTCCCTGTCCCCTGTGGTCTGTCCCCTGTGTCCCTGTCCCCTCTGGGTCCCTGTCCCCTGTGTCCCTGTCCCGTTCTGTCCGCTTCCCATGTGTCCGTTCCACTGTTGCTCCTGTGCCTGTTGTCCTGTGCCTGTCCCTGTGTTGTGACTGGTCCTGTCCCTGGGTACTGTCCCTGTGTCCCCTTTGCCTCTGTCCTGTGCCCTTTGCCTCGTCCCTTTGCCCCTTTCTCTGTTTCCCTGTGCCCCTGTGTCCCTGTGTCACTGTGCCCATGTGTCCCTGTTGTCCCTGCGTTCCCACTGTGCTCTCCCCTGTGTACCCCTGTGTCCCGGTGCCCGTGTCCCCTGTGTCCCTGTCTGCCTGTCCCTGGTGTCCTGTGTCCACCCCTGTGTCCCTGTCCTGTCCCTGTGTCTGTGCACCCCGTGTCCCTGTTTCGTCCACTGTCCTGTCCCCCCTGTGGCACTGTGCCGTTGTCCCCTGTACACCTGTGTCTTGTGCCCCTTGTCCATGTCTACCCTTGTAACTGTGGACCTGTGGTACTGGCCCCTGTGCGGGAGGCTGTACCCCTGTAATCGGGTAAGCTGTCTATTGACGGTATTTCATTTTCCTGAAGTTCGTCTGCTCCTATTGCCTTCTTCTCGAATGACGTCTTTCCTAGGTTCGAGACCCGACACTAGCATCCTCCCAGGGAGGAAAGATGTCGCTACCTCTTGGGATGATCTCTCTAGGATATATACTCCCTCATTAATCGACGATATACTCTTCTCTCTCTTCATTGGCCGAATTCTCTCTTCTCTGCCCATCGAACCGCTCTCTCATCCATCTATCTGACAGCGAACTCCTCTCTATCTCTCGCGCCTCTCGCAGTCCTCCGTCACTCTTCTCTGCGCCTCTCTCTCTTCTCGCGAGCCTCTCTCTCTCTCTCCTCTATTCGAGCCTCTCTCTCTCTCTGCGACCTCTCTCTCCTCTCTTCTCTCTGCCGCCTTCTGCGCCTCTATCTCTCTGCCTCTCTGTCTCTCGTTTTATTCTTAACTGCCCTATACCTACACCAAAATAACCTATTCTGCTTCTTCGGATCTGACTCAAGTTTCAGCGGGGGGGACCAATCGAAGACAGGTAGGAAACACCCCCCTGCAGTATAGTACCTTGGGACTGGGGATCAGGTAGATTGCCAGGCGGGATTGCTGCTTGGAAATCAAGAGGGCATCCGGAACACTGGTAATGGGTTCAGAAGTCATTCACATCTGGCTTTTTTTAGTTTTTATTTTACGTTTTGTGAGGTACCACACACACACACACACATACACACACACACACACACAACACCCACACACACACACACACTCACACACACACACACACACACACACACACACCACCACCACACACACACACACACACACACACACACACACACACACACTACTTTTCGAAATAAACCTACGTTTCTATGAAAATGTAAGTTTTTTTTTTTTTGCGGCCCACCTACACTTAAACCTTGTTTATTTGGCCCTTGTTAGCATTTGAGTTTGACATGCTTGCTGTACAGTATGCCTCATGGAACTGTATACAGTAGTACACAACATTTTTACAGGTTGGTGCAGTAAGTAAAAAAACATTAATGGTGTCCAATACAGTAAAAACATTGACTGTATGAATACAATCTACAACAATCAACATTATTTTTATTGGTGGGTGCAGTAAGTAAAAAAACATTTCCGGTGTACTGTAATTAAAAACATATTAGAATACAATTTAAAACAATGAACAAGTCAGAAATGAATCAACATTTTAACAGACGACCAATCACGAAGTGAATTAAATCCCCAGCAGATTGTCCTTCCAGGGCCGATGCCTTGTATGCCGCAAAATGCCATTAATGGAGTCTCGCACGATTTTCATTAAAGGATCGGTAATTGTAAAATAGCGCGGCAATTCCTCCACATTAGTCTTTCTTAAATTTTCAGGCAGAGCTTTTTTGTCGCGATCCCTTCGTAGTTTACATTGTGGGCCCATCCGCAGTACACCGGGTAGGGCACATGCTGCTTGAAAATTAACATGGCATGCCTCTGGGGTATACCAGCACTTGTAAACCTATACTTCTCCCTGAGTGGCTGGGGCAGCTTGTGCAGGATGATGTCGGACACCGTATTAATGCAAGCGTATGTGGATTGACTTCTGGGAGCGGGTGTTCTTCTGGGAGCTAGTGTGCTTGTGGCGGCGGACGAGGGTAGGTTGTCTGGGAGGATGCTTTCCTCCTGTCTTGGTCGCCTTGTCAGTGTTGTCTCCTGGCGTGGTCTTGACGGGGTTGTCATGTCATCCTCGTCAACGGCACACATGAACACATATTCTTCTGATGGAGGGGGTACGCTTGGTGATGGAAGGTTGAAGGTCCCATTCATCCCATCCATGCCACCCCCCTGCTCTGGCGTCCGAGATACAGGGGCATGAACTCCAAGCAAATTATGTATCCCAGCTATGTCAGTCTCTATCTTCTCCATCCGTTGATCCATCTTCTCCATCCATTGATCCATCTTCTCCATCCGTTGATCCATCTTCTTCATCTGTTGATCCATATTTAGCATGGTCTCTAAAAGAAGATCTACTGTATCTTTCCCAGCATAGAGTTCCCAGGGATATCGACACTGAACCCATTCAGCATGTGGTCTAACGAGCTGGATCTTGTGCATGGGGTACTGTGGACATCTGGGTGGATGGGTGCATAAGAGGATGAGGTGGGGGTTCCCTGGAGATAAGCAGTAGCGTCGTCAAGGAGTGATGGAGGAGGTGTACTGTGTATTTCCGGGAGAGAAGCGACAGAGTCGTCGAGGAGTGATGGAGAAGGTGTCCTCTGGCTTTCCGGGAGAGAAGCAGCAGCGGCGGGGAGGGCTGATGGAAAAGGTGTCCTCTTGCTTTCCGGGAGAGAAGCAGCAGCAGCGGCGAGGGCTGATGCAGAAGGTGACCATTTTATTTGCTTTGAGTGCACATCACCGAATTTCTTCTTGACATAATAAGGCTTCTTTAAAGCCTTACCTGTAGTCTTTGGAGTCGTCAGAAGGTTTTCTTTATTAGCCTTAGCCTTTCGCTTTGGCCTTGGCTTGGAAACGGCTGCCGCCTTTCGCTTTTTCTGCATGACAGGCAAGTTAGAGGCGAGTGGGTTCCTGCGTCCATAGAATTGGGGTTGATCCATGGAAGCAGATGGCACAATGCAGTATCTGGACAAGGGCAAGTTCAGATACAGATCATCGAGTGGGAGGCTATGCAATGTCTGTCACCTTTTATGCATGGCGACGAGGTGCAGGTGTTAAAAGTGGGTGTATTCTAATGTGACTCATTAATGTATAAATACACCATCCATTTTGTGGATTCACTGCACATTGAATACACATCGACTAAACATCGAATATACATTCTTGTGTTTGTATTTCTTTCTACTCGCAGCAATGCCTGTTAAAAAGATTTCTAAGGATCTCAGCATGAGAATTAAGGAGATGTACATGAGAGGACAACGAATTGCAGATATTCAACGCTGACTAAGTACTTCTGGCCTAGTTGTACCAGCAGCAACAGTGAGCTATCATGCCCACGGTAAGACCAAAAAAGTCACGAGAACACCAATGGTAACTACCGCGTAAGTACTGTACTACTGTATATTGTAAAGTAATTGTCACTCACTTCATTATTACTCATTATAACTCACGCACTCACAACCCCCCATTTCAGTACACAGTTCCATCCAATTATGATCTACAGCACTAAGAACCATCACACACACACACAACACACTATCACACACGACACACACCACAGCACACCACACACACACACACACACACAGTACCGTTAATATTATATCTGTTATATATATTATGTTATATACTGTACTGTATATATCTGTTATACTGTATATATATATTTACCTGTATACAGTACAATATTGTTATCGCTGTATATTTATATAATTCTATTCTATACAGTATCTATCTATTATTATTTTTATCGCTGTATATTTATACAGTATAACTATTATATTAAAGTAATATATGAAGATGCATGTGTGGGGTGCCATCTCTAGGCGTGGAACAGGATGCATCGTCATCTTTAATGGTACAGTATAATAATGCACAAAGTCACATGCTGTAGCCTTAAGCACTGTACTGTACTACTGTAGTGTGCATTATTTTGGGCACTTTTCTTTTCTTGTTACAGGAATCATGAATAAAGCTTTTTTTCCAAGAGCAAATAGTGACTGAGATTGTGGAATACATCACACGTGAATTCCCAGATGGTCACCGTTTCTACCAGAACAACGATCCGAAGCACATCGCGTCAACTGCGCATATTGTATTGTATTGTATGTCTTTATTTATATAGCGCCATTAATGTACATAGCGCTTTACAGTAGTAATACACGTGGTAATCAAATAAATAACAGATAATATAAATAACAGATCATGGGAATAAGTGCTTTAGACATAAAAGTAACATTAAGGAAGAGGAGTCCCTGCCCCGAGGAGCTTACAGTCTAATTCTTGCATATTCTTGCCAGCGGAGTAAGTACGGTAACCGTGTCTCGTTTTTTCCCACTGTTTCTGTGCATGTCTTTAACTAATTCTCCTTTTTTCCCCCTCCAATGACAGATCGCCAGACTTCAATCCTATCTAAATGGTTTGGCATCAGCTGATGGACCATATCCTAAAAGTGGTGAAACCATCAAAAAAGGATGAGTTGGCGAATGGCATAATGAGTTTTTGGAATGATTTGCTCACCGTGGAACGATGTAATAAATATTTTGACCATACTGTGACTGTGTTGCCCATTGTGATAGAGCATAATGGGCAAGCATCAGGAAGGTAGAATGGTACAGTACTTTACTGTAGTATGGTAAGTACAGGCACACCAAGTACAGTATGATACAGTTAAGTATGGCACAGATTGTTTTACAGAATACAGCATGCACTTTACTGCTCTAATTTTTAATTTTCAGAGAGAGCTGCACTACCAATCTTGTTACAAAGTATTTTACAGTACAGTAGTTACAGTATACAGTAGTTTGACAGTAGTATCTGCATACAGTAGTCCAATATGGAGTAGTTATACTGTACACAATGCAATTATATGCACTTAACTGCACTAAATTTAATTTTTTAGATAGAGCTGCACTATCAATCTTGTTACAAAGTATTTTACAGTATAGTAGTTCCAGTATACAGTAGTTTGACAGTAGTAACTGCATACAGTAGTCAAATATGGAGTAGTTTTATTGTACACAATGAAATTCTATGCACTTAACTGCACTAATTTTTTCTTTCCTTTTCAGAGACAGCTGGCTGCACTACAAAAGGATGGGTGGGGGGAGGGGGGTATCATTTGTAAATTGTGTGAACTGTGTGTATAGTGAATCTACAGTCATGATTTACACAACCCCCCCAGCGGTCCTGCTACACCTATAGTTGACAGCTGATGAAGCTTTCTGGTATCTGTATGTGAAATCAGGCTCAGGATGTAAGTTTTGCAGGTATCCTGGCAGGGACAGGTAGCAAGGGTTACCGGTCACCAGGTTTTCACTGATGATCGGACCGTTATTGTAAGCCGGTGCAGGCGCCGGTGCAAGCACCAGTGCAGGAGCTGTTGTTACATTGCTTGCCTGGGATTGACGAATCTTATTTGGATTAAACCTGACCTTTCTCCTTTTCAAGTCTCCATGATCAAAGATACTGGAAAAATCTGGCATCACACACCAATACCCTCCTCTAACTGCCCTTTAAAGCACTCATTGCGATTTACCTTTTGGGAGAACAGAGATATTCACGTGATCAGACCATCCTCCTGCAGATGTTTATGTGAGTGATTTGTTCACCTAATCACCAGCACATCACTGTCACTGGGTAATTCCTGGTTTTAGTGCAAAGCACACTATTGCACATTATTTATTTATTTTATTCACCACATACGGTACACTAGATATTGTTTATTAAAATGCTACACCGAGAAGCTTTATATTGTTTTTTTGTATTTTGTGCTTCTCTTTTTCACCACATTGCCTCCTCTACAGTAACTCCGTGTGCAGGGGCAATACGAAAAAAACACGGATCGCTTCATAACTTTTTCTTTATTGCACGCTTCCACCCACGAGCATCAGGTGAAAATTAGTAAAAGTCATTCTTTGCGATGAAATATTCATAGATTTCAGCAACTTGTGGCCATATTATCATCTGCAGCATTAATTACAGAACATATTAAAAATGCATACAGTAAGTACATTCAGGTCTTTTGCACACGTACTGCGGTGTACTCATTGCGTCCAGTCAGCTATTGTGCAGGACCGGAGAAAGAATGTAAAAAAGACAAAGAGCATTGAGTTTTTATTATGAAACACCTAAATTGACTACCGTAAAATCTTCAGTACCAAGGTCAATTCACAATGGACCACTGTGGTAGGCCTGGTTTATACAGTATCTGTTTTATTTAAACACCTGCAAGTCGTCACATTACTGTAGCACAAGTAGTGTACACATTAGAATTCATTACAATACATAAATATCTGCCACCTGGCAGATACGCGAAGAATTGCCCTCAATTAAATCTGAAACCATTATAATTAAACAGATCAACCATGTGTGCCGGGCGGCACGAATGCGGCATGAACACGAGGGATGCACAATTTATACCACGTGGAATACAGTAGATCCAACGACAACGGCTCCGAGAAGTTTTAGAATAAATGCTGGTGCAGCAGTAAGAATGAGCCTTATTCTAGGTATTTTAAAGTACAAAGACAGGAACCCTTTTCCTGTCAGCCCCGGCAGTGAAAACCATTAACATGCACATATGTTAGGTATAAATGAGCTGAGCGTTTTCTAACTCTGTACTTGAATGGGCACCCTGCTGGGCTGTTGCCCAATGTCTGTCGAGGTCCAAAGTTGAAAGCCTCAGAGACCCTGAAGTGTCAGGGAGGGTGGCATACAGTAAAGTACCCTGTACCGGTGTAAAATCCAGTCTAGCAACAAATGATAGACGAAGCCCAGACTTACTGTCACCAGGTAAGGGGTTTGGTCCCGTATGCTAAGCAGCATACGTGCTAGCGCATGCCCTTAGCAGACTGGGAAGCCACCTGTGCCAGGTTTATGAGCTACTGGCAAGACTGGGATAGGTGGGAAAAGTTATTCCCATGGGGGGGATTGGCTGTACAGGTTAAAGATAGGCGTCTAAAGACTATAAGAATGCATTCAGCCCGGTTATGAATGATATTCACCTAGGATTCATCTGAGAAACATCTAAAGATTCAACCAATGTCCGTTCCAGCTTCAGCTGAGTTCTGGAGTGTGAGGGTTAAAAGATTGTAACCAAGGATTGCATCCTTCTTCCAGAATTCGTTTGAACTAAGGATTCCCGAACAAATCCTATAAGGACACAACGAGAAGTTTTCCTTCGGCGGATATACAGGGGTTGCATACCGCGCGCCCCTAGCCAAGGACTGTTGCACGGCTCTATTCGCGCACCACCCCGCTCCTGGGCAGGTGTGCCTAGAGACTTTGTTTTCCTATTATTCGTTCCGTTTACATTATATTTTGTTTACCCATCCCAGTAAGTGTATAATGAGTGTAATTGTAAAGGATTGTGTGTTTGTCTTAAAATGAAATAAATTACAATTTATTTTACCCTCCATGTTGTGCTCAATCAAGAATCCCGGTATTAAGGTGTTAATAATACCTGGTCTCCAGTGACAGCATTCGTGAGATGTGCGTTCACAAAGATTGTGAGGCTCAGGGAGCCACGCCGCTGTCAGCGTTCTCCCCACCCACCCTCATCGCCACGGGCTTCTCCGCTCCACTGTCTCCCGTCTCCTGTCTCCCCCCACGCAGCCCCCACTCCGCTCAACCGCCGCCGCACTAACCCTCGCGCACACACGCGCCTCCTACATAGTGTAGATCAATGGCAAGCACGGTGTGCACGCGGTCACGCGCACGGAGGCGCGCTCCAGAACCTAAGTTCTGCCTCCTCACTCCAACAGGTGCTCCTTGCACCTGCACTCCACCCACCACAGTCTCTGTTGGATACACACCCTCCGCTGCTGTTCTCTCATTGGATGCTCTAGCCTACATATGCTCAGCTGTGCCACTGGCACTTTGGCTGAGCATAGTTCTAGTTGCGTTGAACTCACCTCTTCTCTGCCTCCACAGTCTTGCCCAGTCTTGCCATTCTGCTTCCTCCTGTGTACCGACCTGGCTTTCCATGACCATCCGCTCTTCTCCAGACCCAACCTTGGCATCCGGACCAACGACCATTCTACCATTCCCATCCCCACCTCGGCAAACGGATCATGACGACGCTGCACCCTCCAATCGCGGACCTGGCTAAAAGTACCTGCAATGCTCCGCACCTCTCCTCCTCTGACCCTGGCAAGTATAACAATTACCCTTACCTCTCCAACCCCGACCCGACTATTCTGACTTACTCTAAACTCCAGACGCACCCAGTGGTTGTGGGTGGCGTAATATCCATTCCGACCTCAGCATCAAGGTCCCGCCTTGTTTGTGATGAGCAAAGCGTGACAAAGATACATGCGCCCTGATAACAGGTCTAGGTACAGCCGCGGCCCCTTTTATTCTCCAACATCTCCGATTTTTTTCGTTTTTTTTTCCGAATGCCACGCACTTCACCGCACTTCACCACGTTCATGCCGCATTCTGACCACATTCATACCGCATTCATGTTGCATTGATGTGCGGTTGATGTGTTTATTGATAATGGTTTGGATTTAATTGGTTACAATTCTTCGCGTATCCGCCACATGGCAGATATTCATGAATTGTAATGCGCATGCGCTTCAGTAATGTGTCGACTTGCAGGTGTTTAAAAAAAATACCACAGTGGTCCATTGTAAATTGGCCTTGGGACTGAAGGAAGAAGTTACAATAATGTATCAATTTAGGCTTTTCATATTAAAAAAAAGACAAGCACAGTTTCTGGTCTGGTTATTGTCCTGAGCGTCCCGCCATGAGTGCACAACTGCAGTCCGTGTTCCAAAAACCCGACAGAACGTACGCTTATTTAATATGGGCCGCGATTAATGCAACAGATGATAAGATGGCAACAGTTGTTCAAATGTATCAGTATTTTATCGAAAACTATGACTTTTACAAATTTTCGCCAGATGCTCATGTGTGGAAGCGTGCAATAAGGAAAAAGTTATGTAGCGATCCATGTTTTCTTCGTATTGATCCCGATGTTATTGGAGGGTATTGGTGTTTATCACCGGGTTTTTCCCATATCTATGATCATGGAGACTGCAAAAGGCGAAAGGTTGTGTTAAAACAAACTAAGAAACATCAGTCACTGGCAAGCAATGCGACAGCGACAGCGGCAGCTTCCAATAATGGTCCGACCGTCAGTGACAACCTGGTGACCGGCAACCCTTGCTATCTGTCCCCGCCTGGATATCTGCAGCCTGAGCAGGATTTCGCGTACAGATTCGAGCAAGCTTGCATGTACCTAAGCGATTTACAGCCTCATCAGCTGACTACAGATGTAGTAGTTCCGCTGTAACCTGTCAACGACGTGTATGATCAGGAATACGGGACTGGCATTGGCTCGGCACCAGCTGATTGGGAAAGTCTATGGTGAGTAATGTTGACGTATTTTATTCTGTTTTTTTTATTTTGAAAATATCAATATCAATGCAATTCAAAAGTCAAGCGATTCTGCTATAAGCAATATCATTGGCTGAGCAGCTTCTACAGTAGATACTGCACAATTGGTGAAAAGCTAGGCGCATGCGCATTGGAACCTTCTTGAAACGCATATGCGTGTCATCATATCGACGGTAGGCACATGCGCATGTGAACAGGAGACGCCCCCGAGAAAATTATTGGTGGGACTAACTGTGGGAACTTCTTTAGGGGACTGACTGACTGACCATTACAGTAAAACTTTTACTTTTTTTTGTTCCTCAGAAAAGAAAACGTTGTCATCTCATGCGGAAAACGGCAAATGGAGGGATTTCGATGGATAATATCGCTTTGTGTTACAATGCCTGCACATTGCTGAATCTGAGTAAAAAAAACAAGTACCGGAGACTACAGTTTAGTGGCCGTTGTTATTGATTAGGATAGAATACCTGAAACAGTATGCTGTTGATTTCAGACCGTATACAATACTTTTTTTATATATACTGTATAATAAACCCGAAAAAATAAAAAGTATGCATTTATTCTACATGTATTCCAGTACATATGTGTATTCTATACCCATACAGCATGTATGGTTGTAATACTCTTGTGATGTACAGTACTGAGCATGCCTACAGTATACAGTACAGTATGCCTGCACAGAACTGTACAGTATGTTCAAGAAACACTGTATTTTGTTACAGTATAAAAGGAGACAATGGAACAATTTTAAACAAATCAACATTTTCTTTTATTGGTGGAGTAAGTACAAAAACATTTATTTACAAATACAATGTAAAAACATTTTAAGTGTACAACAATTCAAAACATAAACAGGTGTTTGGTTTACTGCTAGTGAAAACATTTATGTACAGAAAGTCAAAACATTTACAGTCAGTCAGGCCTGCACAACTCCAGTCCTCGAGGGCCGCAAACAGCCCCGGTTTTAAGGATAACCTTGAAAACCGGGCCTGTTTGCAGCCCTCGGGGACTGGAATTGTGCAGGTCCTGTGTACAGTAAAGAAAAACATTTATTTATTAATACAAGTTAAAACAGGCAACATCTCCTTTATTAAAGTACAGAAAGTAAAAACATTTACAGTAGGATGGTGAACAGAACAGTCAGTCAGGCCTGCACAACTCCAGTCCTCGAGGGCCGCAAACAGCTCCAGTTTTAAGGATAACCTTGAAAACCGGGCCTGTTTGCGGACCCTCGGGGGAATGGAATATTGAAGGTCCTGTGTACAGTAAGGAAAAACATTTCTTTATTAATACAAGTTAAAACACGCAACATCTCCTTTATTAAAGTACAGAAAGTCAAAACATTTACAAAAACATTTACAAAAAATAAACAACAGTTGAACAGTCACGCAAATGCGATCCCCATCAGATTGTCCTTCCAGGGCCGATGCCTTGTTTGGCGCAAAATGCCATTAATGGAGTCTCGAACAGTTTTCATTAAAGGATCTGTAATTAAAAAATAGCGCCGCAATTCCTCAACAATAGTCCTTCTTAAATTTTCAGGAAGCGCCCTTTTTTGCGATTTCCTTCGTAGTTCACATTGTAGACCCACCCTCAGTATACCAAGTAGGACGTGTGGTGCTTAAAAATTAACATGGCATACTTCTGGGGTAAACCAGCACTCATCACCCTATACTTCTCCCTGACTGCCGGTGGCAGCTCGCGCAGGATGATGTCGGGCACCGTATCGATGCAAGTGAATGTAGGTTGTGCTTGTGGCGGCAGGCGAGGGTAGGTTGTCTGAGAGGAAGCTTTCCTCCTGTCTTGGTCATCGTGTTGTCTCCTGGCGTGGTCTTGACGGGGTTGTCATGCTATCATCCTCCTCAACGGCATACATGTACACAAATTCTTCTGGTGGAGGGGGTGCGCTTGGTGTTGGAAGGTGGTCGAAGGTCCCATTCATCACATCCATGCCATCCTCCTGCTCCGGCGTCAGGGATACAGGGGCATGAACACCGAGCAAATGATGTATCTCCGCTATGTCAGTCTCTATCTTCTCCATCCGTCAATCCATCTTCTCCATCCGTCGATCCATCTTCTGCATCCGTTGATCCATATTTAGCATGGTCTCTAAAAGCAGATCGATCTTTACCAGCACAGTAGAGTTCCCGGGGATATCCACACTTAACCCATTCAGCATGCAGTCTAACGAGCTGGTTCTTGTGCATGGCGTGCTGTGGACATCTGGATGGTAGGGTGCTACGGATGATGAGTTCCATGGAGAGTAGCGGCAGCATCGTCTAAGAAGGATGGAGGAGGTGACCTTGTGATTTCCGGGAGAGAAGCGGCAGCGTCGTCGAAGAGGGATGGAGAAAGTGACATGTGGATTTCCGGGAGAGAAGCGGCAGAGTCGTCTAAGCGTAATGGAGAAAGTGACCCATGGATTTCAGGGGCACCAGCAGCAGCGTCGTCGAAGAGCAGTGGCGAAGATGGCCTGTGGGTTTCCGGGAGAGCGGCGGCAGCGTCGTGAACGAGTAGTGGAGAAGATGGGCTGTAGATTTCCGGGAGAGCGGCGGCAGAGTCGTTGAATCATAAACGAGGTAGTGGCCTGCGGGTTTGATGGGTTGGCTGCCATTTGTTTTGCGTTGAGTGTACATCACCGAATTTCTTCTTGACATAATAATGCTTACGTGTATTAAAACCCTTAGCCTTTGGGGTCAGCAGAAAGTTTTCTTTATTGGCCTTAGCCTGTCGCTTTGTCCTTGGCTTGGAAACTGCTGCCGCCTTTCGCTTTTTCTGTGTGACAGGCATGGCAGAGGCGAGTGGCTTCTTGCATCCGTAGAATTGGGGTTGATCCATGGAAGCAGATGGCACAATGCAGTATCTGGACAAGGGCAAGTTCAGATAAAGATCATCGAGTGGTGGGCTATGCAAAGTGTGTAACCTTTTATGCATGGCGATGAGGTACAGGTGTTGAAAGTGGGCGTACTCTAATGTTAGTCATTAACGTATAAATACACCATCCATTTTGTGGATTCACTGCACATTGAATCGACATCGACTAAACTATATACATTCTTGTGTTTGTATTTTTTCTACTCGCAGCAATGCCTGTTAAAAAGTTTTCAAAGGATCTTAGCATGAGAATTAAGGAGATGTACATGAGCGTACACCGAATTGCAGATATCCAACGCTGGTTTGCTGCTTCTGGCCTCGTTTTGCCATCAACCACCGTGTGCTATCATGCACATGGAAAAACCAAACAACGCACGAGGACACCAACGGTAACTAACGCGTAAGTTTATTTATATAACTATATCATACAGTATATCTATTATTGTTTATATTGCTGCATATTAATAGAACTATATACAGTATTGTGTAGATCTATCAAATTTTATAGTTATTTTGGTATATTTATATAACTACAGTATATCTATTGTTTATATTGCTGCATATTAATAGAACTATATATTGTGTAGATCTATCTAATTTTATAGTTATTTCGGTATATTTATATAACTACAGTGTATCTATTGTTTATATTGCTGCATATTAATAGAACTATATATTGTGTAGATCTATCTAATTTTATAGTTTTTTCGGTATATTTATATAACTACAGTATATCTATTGTTTATATTGCTGCATATTAATAGAATTATATATTGTGTAGACCTCTCATTTTATACTATTTTTACTGCAAATGATGTGCTGTACTTGTGGCCTACTGCACTGTAACTTACCGGATTGTTGTTTTTCTGTACACTGTAGGGAGACAACTTTTCTGGTCGACAAAATAAGTGAAGAGAGTATCCAAGACCAGCATAAAGAAGATGAGATGCAGAATTGGATGGAAATATGGACGTGTGAGGTTAGTACTGGACAGTACAGGAGGTAAAAGTGTTGTTTAAGAAACTGTACTGTACCTATAAAATTATTCCTTGTCATTACAGAGCGTACCCTATGATAAGGGATGTTAACAAGATCAAGAGAGTGGTCCAGGCCCAGGCATGGATCAACAGTGGAGTAACTTTTCAGGATTGCATCTTCACTGACGAGTCTACTGTTTCGCTGGAGAGATTTGCCACCTTTGCATTCCACAAAAAAGGTCGCATATCTATGAATCCGCGTCCAAAACACCCAGTGAAGATGCGTGTGTGGGGTGCCATCTCTAGGCGTGGACCAGGATGCATCGTCATCTTTGACACAGTAAAATCTATGTCACACGCTTTTGACTTGAGCACTGTACTGTACAAGTGTGCAGTTTTTTGAGCACTTTTCTTTTCTTGTTATAGGAATCATGAATAAAGCTTTCTTCCAAGAGAAAATTGTGCCAGAGATTGTGGAATACATCACACGTGAGTTCCCGGATGGTCACCGTTTCTACCAGGACAACGAGCCGATGCACACCGCGTCAATAGCGCATATCCTTGAGCACGGTATCAACTGGGTGAAGACGCCAGCGGAGTAAGTGCGGTAACCGTGTCTCATTTTTCCCACTAATTTTACTGTGTACTGTATCTCTTTAACTAATTGTCCTTTTTTTCCCCCTCCAATGACAGATCGCCAGACTTCAATCCTATCGAAATGATATGGCATGAGCTAAGGACCATATCCGAAAAGTTGTGAAACCCTCCAAAAAGGATGAGTTGGCGCAAGGCATACTGAGTATTTGGAACGATGTACTCACCGTGGAACGATGCAATAAATATATTGACCATATTGCGTCTGTGTTGCCCATTGTGATTGCGTGTAATGGGCAAGCATCAGGAAGGTAGTATGGTATAGTACTGTACTGTAGTATTGTAAGTACAGTATGATACAGGTAAGTATGGCACAGATTTTTTTTTCCCTGAGAGAGCAGCACCAGCCATCTGGTTACAAAGTATTTAACAGTAGTCACAGTATACAGTAGTTCCAGTATAGACTAGTTTGACAGTACTAACTGCATACTGTAGTCCAATATGGAGTAGCTATACAGTACACAATGCCATAATACAGTATGCACCTAACTGCTCAATTTTTTTCTTTCCAGAGAGAGCAGCACCAGCCATCTGGTTACAAAGTATTTAACAGTAGTCACAGTATACAGTAGTTCCAGTATAGACAAGTTTGACAGTACTATACAGCACACAATGCCATAATACAGTATGCACAGAACTGCATAAAAAAAATTTCAGAAAAAATTGATGGACTGGGGGAGAGGGGGGGTATCGTGCAAAGTTTGTGAACTGTTTGTACAGTTAAGTGTACAGTATCTAAACTGCAGTCATGATGTACACAAAACCTCTCCTCTCTCAATGAACTACTGTACTGTACACAGAATGAGGAAGAAGACAAAGACGGAAAAAATTATATTATTATATATATTATTATATATTATATATTATTAATTAATATTATTATCAATGTGCATTATTCATGATTATCCACGGCCCTCAATTTTCATCTGACAGAAGAACTGAATAAAGACTGCATTTTGTATTATTCATGATTATTTTTATATTTGTATTTTTTGTTCCTGATAAAATAAAATAAATATTTCTTTACATTCATGATAATCATAATCATTGACAACCCCCCCCCACACACACACACACACACCTACACCAAAGAAAAAGAAAGAATGACAAAAAGTGGTAATTTACTGCATCAACAACATGAATCAGATAATGTTTTTTTAACTCTCAATTTCACAGTGCTGTGCAAATCAGATTTACATATCAAATTCAAGAAGGGATTATCAAAAGCCTCAAAGGGTTGGGGGGTGGATGGGTGAGTCATGCGCAGTAACCATCAGCTAGCTCCCATCCCAAAGAGGATTACAGAGAGGTGACTCAAAGCCAACAATAGGAAAATTAGGCACGCAGGCGCAGAGAGGTGATGCTCGGCTAGGGACGGACAATTAAAAACACAATGACAAGGTTTAGAAACGGAATGGCTCTGGAGAGGTGTCTGTCGATAAGAGGTTCAAATGCTTGAGTGAGCCTTATGTGTGTGCATGGGGGAGGGGGGTACAGGGTACAGCTGCATGAAGGATTAGCTGTACTGCAGTTCAAAGAAATGGCATATTTTCAAAAGGCAGGTCATCATAATAATTTGATCCCTACACCCCCAAATACATAAAAAGCACACAAATTAACCATGTGCAGTCAAACTCACAATGTTGCAGTCAAAAGCTACAGCACAGATTGAATATCGTAATATCAAGATGGTTTAGTCAGGCTTGTGGAGAAAATAAAAAATGAGGAGAAAAAAAAAAATATATATTTTTTTTTTGGTGGTCACTTACTCTTGAACTTTGCAAGCAAGCAGTGGTGAACTTACAGATGCACGCACAGTAATCATCAGCTATGTACTGTAGCTCCCATCCCAAAGAGGATTATAGAGAGGTGACTCAAAGCCAACAATAGGAAAATTAGGCACGCAGGCGCAGAGAGGTGGTGCTCGGCTGGGTACGGACGATTAAAAACACAATGACAAGCTTTAGAAATGGATTGGCTCTGGAGAGGTGTCTGTCGATAAGAGGTTCAAATCCTTGAGTGAGCCTTGTGTGTGTGCGTGGGGGAGAGAGTACAGGGTACAGCTGCATGAAGGATTAGCTGTACTGCAGTTCAAAGAAATGGCATATTTTCAAAAGGCAGGTCATAATAATAATTTGATCCCTACACCCCCAAATACATAAATAGCACACAAATCAACCATGTGCAGTCAAACGCACAGTGTCACAGTCAAAAGCTACAGCACAGATTGAATATTGTAATATCAAGATGGTTTAGGCAGGCTTGTGGAGAAAATAAAAATAAAAAAGGAGGAGAAAAAAAAAATATATTTTTTTTTTGGTGGTCACTCACTCTTGAACTTCGCAAGCAAGCAGTGGTGAACTTACAGACGCATGAGCAGTAATCATCAGCTATCAATCAGGAATGGGATTGAAACCAGAATGACACACATTCAAAGGAATGGTGTGGGAGAGGTGTACTGTACTGTAGACAAGATAAGAAGTTGAAATACTGCAATGCAGTACAGTAAATTATCCTGTGTGTGTGCGGGGGCGAGCGAGGGGAGAGCGCTGTATATGCCGAAATGTGATACTGTTACAGTACTGTACACGCCTATGCGTTTCAACAATTTTCAAATGAGACATACAGGGTACAGCACTGCAAATGCATGTATAAATATGCAGATTTACAATTACTGCGCGCGCACACGCAGACTGTGTACTGATGTAGGTTGAACTGCTAAAGTATTAGACTTCGAAGACAACAGCTCGCGAACGCCCCCCTGAGTTTTTAGACGGTATTGCAGTATTGCAGACAGCACTAATAAAATACTAATATTACGAGCGCTAAAATACCGCAATACACTCTGGACAAAAAAAATGCATCTGCCCACGGTTATCAGAGTTGCGCCGCTACGTCCGCACGAGGCTAAAGGCGCCTGCTACTGTAGGTAGAGAACGTGCCGGGGAGGGCGCGAGTGATGGATCCTTACAAGTGTTAACTCCTCTACCTGTTTTTTGTCAAATACATCATCAAAGTCTTGGTAAAAAACTGGAAGGCATGACGAAGAAGTCTCTGTAGGTAGCCAAACCTCCGAGATGGTGCAAGACATTGAAAGACAAGATCCATGACAATGTTTACCCAGGCTATCACTTTATTGGTCACTCAATAGATCTTGGGGTTGTGGTGCCACAGCCAGGAAAGTCCTAGGACCACAGCAGTCAAGGGAGAGAGAATGATATAGTATGAATGTTTCTATTTGTTAAGTACCCCAACGAAACTAGCAAAGGATTAGTATTGAGTGTGATGATCCAAGGTATCAGAGGTCTTCCATCAATGGCCAACAACACTAACGGATCTCCCTTGTATGAAGAGGAATGGAGCGGAATTCTGCAAATGCATAGTCAATGAAATTCCCTGCAGCTCCTGAATCCACAAAAGTGTGAGTGTAGATGGAGGCTGGTCCCCAGGAGAGTGAAAACAGCAGGAGTCATTGTGAAGGTTGTGATGGAGAAGGAATAGAATAAATGCCCAGAGAATATTCCTCTATCTTTGCTGGGCACTGGGGTTTCCCTATTTTAGGATAATTTCGTGCACGATGACCTTTGAGCCCACAGTATACGCACAGCCCCGTGACATGTCTCCTAGTTCTCTCTTGCCCAGGTAATTTGGTATCACCTTTTTGCATCAGTTTCTCATCTGGGAGTGGTGCATTAAGAGGAGTATTGAAGTGGGGGGCATGTTGAATTCTTGGGGTTTTTGAGAAATGATCTCGCTCGGTCTGTCATTCTCGCATCAGCGATCCATTTTGATACAGAGATCAATTAATTCCTCCAGATCTTTAGGGGTGTCCCGGCAAGTCAGTTCATCCTTTAAACACAGAAAGCCCCTGCCATTATGCTGCCACCAGAGCTTCATTGTTTCAGCCTTGCTCCGCAGCAAGGGTTTGGAACTTAATAGAGTACTGGCCCACAGTACGTGTTCCTTGCCGCATTTGAAGGAGCGAAGCAGAAGCAGAGGACCCGAGACCTGGATCACAAAAAAATATTTTAATACCTGAAGAAATTCAACGGCATGGTTAACCAGTGGGGATTCCTTCTCCCACAGAGGGGAAGCCCAGGCCAAAGCCTCATATGTTTCTAGGGAAATGACGTAGACAATCCGGAATCGATGGGTGCAGAACATGGAGGATTGGAGTTCAAACTGAATCGAACACAGGTTCAAAAACCCTATACAAGTTATAGGGTACCCTCGATAATGTAGATGCATTGGGTTCCATGGGTCCTTGGGCGTAGATGCTGCCAATAATGACGGTGCAGGAGTAGAACCCACCTAGAATGTGTGAAAATTTCTTGAAATCAGCTTGATATGTCACTTGTAGGTTTTGCTGGGCGGGGCAACTCTGATGATCTCCGAGCAGTTCCTGTTGGAGAGATACAGCTCAGAGAATATTCCTCTATATTTGCTGAGCACTGGGGTTTCCTGATTTTAGGACATGTTTGGCTGAGAAAAATGTGATGATGCTCATCTCGAATCAGGAAGCGGACCCACAGGGCTGAGTTAGTGATGCAGAATAAGCAACCAGAGCCCAGGGACAGAGTAATGTTAGAGTATCCGTAGTCAGTAAGAAGGCAGAGGTCAGGCCTAGCAGCAGTGGTGCAGAGCCCAGCGACAGTCATAAAGTTAGGACAGGCAGAAAGCAGCGAGGTCGGGGTCATGGTCCCGGTTCAGCAACAAGAAAATCCAAAAAGCAAAAAGGAAAGGTGCCAACAGGAGCTGCAAAACTTAGAACCTTGCTCAGTGACTCCCACTAGAATCTGCAGCCTTATATAGCAGACTGCCATTAAACAAAATGGCCAAACTGAGGAAAAAGGGCAGGCAACTTGGAAAACCCGACCTGCAGAAACACCCAGCACAGATCAGGCAGAATCCTTACATTATTACCCTGTCCGCATCTCGTCTTTCTCTTTCTCAGTAGGGAGCGCTGTACTGTCCCTGGTCTAAAAAAGAGGTGGAGAGGGACTGTTGGTAGGGTCTATTCCAACTCGTCTAAATATTTTAGTAAAAAACAGAACCAGGTCGAGCAACTTGGGATGCCCCCTAAAGGGGTCTAAAGTATTTAGAGAAAAGAGCAGATGGGTGCTAAGACACAAAACCCAGGTGAAGAGATTGCATATTATAAACAAGGTATTCAAGCACACCAAAAATAGATACATCAAAAAGGTGATTTACTTACTAAAAAGAGTCATTACAGTGTTCAACGTTTTGGTTCAAGATGTACCTTCATCAGGGATGAACAAATGTGCACACCAACATGTGTCAAGCTCCCCAGCGCTTTATCAAGGTATTTGCACCAGAGTATACTCTTTACGTAGCAGTGCCAAAACAGCTGAGTTTCTAAAAGGTAGAGGATTGGTCCATCAGAGGAGAAGGAGTTCTGCCAGCTTTGGACAAGCCATGGGAAACTCCTCTCAGGGGAGGGAGCTAAAACACTCCCCTCCCTGAAAGCCAAACATATCATGCCACTGATACAAGTCACATAACATATATATATTCCGGAAGCAAAAGTTACCATCATGTCGCTGCTACATAAAAAATACCACAGATCATTGTATACACATCAATTCCTAGTGGTATATGAAAAAAGTGTAACATTGTTACAAAGAGATACTATGGGGGCTATGCACTTATCAGTGAAAAGTAATTTTAAGAGCGATAAATGGGTTTAAAGACCGATACAGCATGCAGCGCGATTCACTAAGCAGTGATAACACTGCAGTATCGCTCTTAGTAGGCATTTTTCAGGGGGGAAAAAGTCAGTGAAAAAACAATCATCCGATTGTCAAACGCCCCTTTTTTTGCCAGTCAGCGGGATTCACTAAGCAGTGATAAGTGAATTGCACTTTTAAAAAAATAGCATTTCTTTTCACCAGCTATAGGCTGGCGCAAAAGAGATGCAGACTGTGAGAAAATCATTGTTTACATTTTTTTATATTTTTTAAAGTACAGCATTGATACAAAAGGCCGGCGGGTGTCGCTGGGTGATCCCAGCGGGAGTCCGTGGCTCACAGGTGTTCTGTATTGCTTGTGGCAATGGAGGACATCAACGGTGATGAAGATGTGGATGGCCTTCATCGTGGCAGCCTGGCAGGGGTGAGTGCAAGATTTATTTACTTTATTTATGCTGCTTAATGTATTTTAAATGGCCAATGCACTATTATCCATATGTGGATAATAGTAATTATGCCCATGATTGTACTGTATGTGTTTAAAGCGCCCAGAGGCGGGAAACGCGTCAGAGGATTTCTTTTCTGCTTTTAGATTTGGCTGTCATGCCTAATAAAATATAATTATTTTTGTACCTACTGCCAGCCTCACCTGTATATTCGCAGTGCTCAATCCTTTTTTCTCAACTTCACTTTGCTGCTGGATTGAAAGCACGCCAAGAAACAGAACAGAAGGGTGGGATGTAAGTATATCCCCTTCATGTGTTACTAGTGACTCTGTTGGTATTTTGTAGCCAGTGTGGTGCACTTCACAAGCCTTTCATCTACGGAGCTGCGGGAGTGGATACCAAGTCCTGTGGGTAAATGCTACTCATTCTGATATCATAAGAAGACAACAGGCTCTGTGGTGTATGGTGATATTGTGCCTACTTCAGGAGTACAGGAATCGACTGTGCAGCCCTTTGGGAGACCCTAGCGGTCACGGACCCCACACCATACTTGATTAGGTGAGCAGCATTTCCCTCAGCCAATCCATTTGGACCCCGGTCAGCTTGGAACTAGAAAGGTTCTATCTATGAAAGTCTGCACACGACGGGGAGATGGGAGGAGACTGCAGCGGTATTGACGGAGGACATCACTGGCACAGGCTTTATGGATCAACACAACCAGGTCAGCTGCAGTTATCCCTATGCATATATATTCTGGGCAATCCATCAAGTGAGTACACTCTGTTTGCACCACACTTCATTAGGCTACCGAAGATTTACTTTAAGAACTGTTCCAATACCCTTGACTATCCCCATCTGGGACACATCAGATTGTTGATAGGATCCACGCACACTGTGTATCATTACAGCACACACTTGGAATTCTTTTCCCTTTCTTCAAATTTTAGTCAGTAAGGGATACCTCAAACACTGCAGAAGAATCAGCAAGATTTAAACGCCCTTTGTAGTGGCAGTCCAAGACTCATGAAGGGTTACATAAGTTACTGTAGAGAAACCAGTGAGGGTAAATCTATCCTTTGATGTAGAAATCTTAGTCAGTAATAAGTACCTCAGACACTGCTGAAAAATCAGTGTTACTTTAACTTGTCCTTGGAATGGGAGTCCCAGAGTCCTCAATCGTTATAACAAGCACTGCAGAGTAGTCAATGAAAGATATTCTTGTCTCTGAAATGATTGTCTTAGAATAAGCATTGGTTACAGTAGGTACTGCAAAGGGATCAGAGAAAAGTATACTTGTCTCTGAAGTGGCAGTCTGGGAAACAATAAAAGGAATAACAGACTTTTATGGCAAGAACTTTAAAAATAAACATAGGTGTGACGGGGGGAGGATTAATCAGGCCTAAAATAAAGGTTATAACCGGCTTATTAATCCTGACCTGCAGTGGGAAGGAAGGGGTTAAACTGATTTGCTATGCATTGCTGTGTTTGCCCTGTCCCAGACATCTTTATTCCCCATTTGCAGGCCATTCCCTACTTGCTATGTTAAATGTCAAAATGCATTGTTTTTTATACCCTCTAACCGACACATGATGGCGTAGGAGAGCCCAACACTAGCCCTGATTGGAAAGCGTGGCAAAAGCTTATAGGGCTTTCTATGAGATATTCATTACTTGCGGTCTAGAAGCCGGCATTTCAATTAGAAATGCTAACTCTAGAACTAAAGCACCCAGAAACCTGATTTTTGAGGTGCAAGTACAGTAAAACACCACATGCACATACATATAAAAATTACAGTTATAACACAAACGGAACATGATGTTTTAATAAAGTGTGTAGAAGCTGCAGATTTTCAATGTAAGGCAGGATGTATTCTGTAAATCCGAGGAGGAATTCCTCGGACAACCAGCTGTGATATGGGTGAATGAGCTGGGGGTATTTTCATGCCTGGGCTTCAAAGGGGTCTCGCTGATTTAGCCCCCCTCAGTCTAGAGAAGTGTCAGGGATTAAAAGACCCAGAGACCCATAATGAATACACGGCCGGCATTCTGAGGTATAACAGATGCTAGGCTATTGACACTTCTGGGTCAAAAATCTGACTCAGCGGTGCCAATGTATGGGTGTATCTCAGGTATGCTAAGTGGCATGGGTGTCAACCTGACCCATGTGCTCTGCCCACCGGACAGCCTTTTTGGGACGGTCTTATGAACTGTGGGCAACCTGGCTATTGGTGGGTTAAATTGTTCCCACAAGGAGATTGGATCCACATGTTAAAGATAGTTATGGCCAGTCTATAACCGTGGCTTCCTAGGTATCCCCAGTGTGATTCCTGAATTTTGATCCATGATATAAAGACACAAGACTTTGTTCCAGCATAGCGGCAACCGGAACCCGTAGGGAAAGGGTTAATAACAACGCAACCAAGGATTTGCCCCAAACTTTGGAATTCGTTAGCCCTCGTGACTGTGGAATGAATTCTAACAAATTTTAACAAAATTCCTTGAGGTGGTTGAGATATTAGATCGGCAACTTGCGATCTGGCCACGGTACCTTTAAACAAAGACTGCATTTCTTGCACTTGCAAGCAAAGGACAATTTATTTAGTTCCAAGGACAAATTATTTTGTTCCCTTTTCTCAGTAAGTGTTGTTTTAAGTGTATTCTGCAGATGTTGTGTGTTTGTCTATCAAGGAAATAAATCACAATTTATTTTGCAACTTGTTCTGTTCAATCGAGTAACTAGTAATATAAATGTGTTGGTAAAAGTTGGTGTCCATCGTGACAATGGGGTTATCCTCCATTTCATGGAACCCAGAAGTAGGAGTAGTTGTCATGGAAAAATCAGAACTAGGTATATTTAACCATGTGGGGACATTGGTGAAAGAATCCAAATGCAGTATGTGTGCAGCGCACAGCAAAGAGTTGAGAGAGAGCCGGTCTGGCAAAATAAACTCTTTAATGAAAAGCCATAAAATAGAGGGTTGCAACCCTTCTACGCGTTTCGTGCAGGTTATGCACTTTATCAAGAAGTGCCTTACACGATATACAGAGCATTTAATTACAGCTGACTGACGTTTTGGCGCCAAACCAATGACGTCACTAATCTGAAATAACCAATGAAAATCGCTCATCTAGTGCATGCGCCGCACAACCAGGTCCAGGAGGAACCCCCACCCTATGGCACAACCAATCGACAGTCCCAGGGAGTTACACCCACCTGTAGGCTATGACGAGTTGAACCACACTTAATGAAAGGAACCCCCCTGTCCCGTCAGTCCGCGCATGCGCAGATGAACGAAACTAGAGCTGATAATCAACTCCCCTCCGTCCCAAGAGTACACGCATGCGTGGATGGAGGTAAACATTACCACGAGCTCCCATAGTGACAACATGCGCGCGCATCCACACAATGCGCAAGGCAGTCAGTGGAGATAACGCATGCAGTGTCAGATATGCAGTGCCCAGAAATTTAAGAAACATATATGCAGGGACAGTGGGAGGACTAATATTCGGCAGTCAGTGACAACAATACAAAAATACATACAATGAGACAACTACCCAATAATTGAAAAAATAATTAAAAAGTATATTCCTATACCAATGTAAAAACATATGTGCAACCCTCTTGATGTGACAGAGGTCATAATAATAATTAGATCATCATCTTTAAAGAACAATGTGTGAACTTTATCCAATAGATTTAATGATAATAATTAACTACAAAAAATATTATTAGATACTCCATAGACAATGCAGTGAGAACATTAAATATCAAGTTCCTATGATCAAATATTACAAAATGAATCCTACAGTATATCCAGATAATCTCACTCATATAATTACACATATACACATCATAGTAATTTTATAAAAATATGAGTAAAGATCAACTGATTGGGAGAGACCATAAGTATATCAAGTTGGGATACCTAGAAGATTCAATACAGGGCTTGATTCTTGAAATTGTTTCCATTTGGATTATGTAATCTCATATCTAATAATAACAATACATGGCCCGAATGATATACAGAATAACAAGGCAATACAGCCATGAAATTCAAACATAGTCTCATAATATCTTAATTGATGGTAAAGTTTTATATATCATAACATATATTAGAAAAATGTAGCTCGAATATTTAATTAAACTTGTGGAACTTCTAAACGATAGGATTCATGTCAGGAAGTGATTAATATTCCACTCTATATTAATCCCGTCTGGAAATCTTGTCTTTAACATGAAAATCCAGTAAGATTCTCTGCAATCCAAGGTTTTAACCATATCACATCCTCTTTCCCTTCTGATAATCCTCTCTATACCAATAAAAGAAAAGTTGTTGATGCCCCCTTCTCCACATTCTGTAAAGTGTTTAGATACAGGATGCTGCAAATCTTTTTTCCTAATAAGTCTACAGTCCTCCTGCATACTGATTTTAAGGGCCCTCGTAGTCCTACCAACATATCTCTTTCACAGCCACAATTAATAAGATAGAGTACATAAGAGGTGTTACAATTAATAAAACTATGAATATTGTAACGTTTGTGTGGAACTGTGGGAAAAGATATGATTAGATGGCTTCATCAATTTACACATACTGCTGCGGCAGCTTTTATTCTTACAAATCACCGGCTTTTACCTGGCATGTTCCTGGAATGCCACGATGTTCACCTGGAGCATGCCGGGCTCCTTTTGCCTTCCCAGCCAGGCGCATGCCTGGCTGACGCGCGGTTGATGTGTTAATTGATAATGGTTCAGGATTTACTAGGCTGCAATGCTTCGCGTGTCCGCCAGATGGCATAAATTCATGAATTGTAATGCAGTATATATATGTATATATATATATATATACTGTATAACAACAACCCCTATAACCACTAACATACAGTACTGTACACATATAGTACTGTACACTGGCGACACGTTTTATTGCAGTGCGGCCAGTTCCGCAAGCCGGGAAATTTCCCGGCTTGCTAGTGGCATCCCCTCGGCGTGCCGCGCGTCACCGATGCGCGGTCACGCATCATCGGGTGCCTGCGCCCCCTGCACGCGCGTCCAGGGCTCCCCGAGGGAGCCCTGGTGTCCCGCGATGTGGGGGACGGTGGCAGGGGGTTCCGGGGGACCCGACGGACCCGGCAGCGGGAGGAAGAAAGCCCCGATCGGAGGGCGCTCCTCCGCTGCTTCGGCGCGCGCCCGGCACCCTCCGGCACGCGCCAGGTTACTGCTGCGGCCGAGAACGGGCAAATGCTCGAATAAACTCGGCCGCAGCAGTATATGCACATCAATGATACTATAGGCCGGCGGGGGCGAGATGTGTTTGCAGCAGAGAGAGATCTGCTGCTCTTTCTGCGCAAACATTGGCACATTAAAAATTATTTAAAATACATTTTTATTCATAGTGTAGATGTGCAGGGGGTCTCCGGAGCTGAACCGTGTTGGTTTCAGGTCCGGGGACCCCCTGCTCCCCGAGATACAGCCCCCTTTATGAGGTGCCGGTATCCCTCTGCATTTAAAGGTCCCGATAACGTGACCGCAACATGTAAACCAAGCAGAGGGATACCGGCACCCCCTAAAGGGGCCTGTATCTCGGGAAACAAGGGTCCCCGGACCTAAAACAAAAATGTTTCTGCTCCGGAGACCCTCTGCACATGTACAATATAAATAAAACACATATATAAATAAACACTCGTTCCTTACCTTAACGGCTATGTGCTATGGTAACGATGCAGCATTTCTGTATTTTAATAATATTGTACAGTGAGCAGGGGTTTCCCTGAGCCAGAAATTAAAGCTCAGGGGACCCCCTGCTCCTGCACAATATTATTAAAATACAGAAATGCTGCTTCATTATTAAAGCTGATAGCCGCTAAGGCAATGAAGGGGTTAACCCACCGTGCTTGCTTTATTGTGGGTAGCGGGGGTGGGTGAAGGGGGTATTTGGCCCTTGGTGTGAGTTTAGGACTTGCGAGGGGGTTGCGGGTGCACTTAACCCCTTCACGGCCGTAGCAGTTAATACCGCTACGGTCATGAAGGGGTTACCCCCTACAGCTACCCCCCCGCAAGCCCTAAACAACCATCGTTGGGGCTAATACCCCCTTCACCCACCCCCACTACCCACAATAAAAAAAATTCACACACAGCAGCAGCACAAAAAATAAATAAATAAATCTAAATAAATAAATAAATACATGAATATAAATAAATACATTTAAAATACATTTTTAATCATAGTGTAGATGTGCAGGGGGTCTCCGGAGCTGAACCGCATTGGTTACAGGTCCAGGGACCCCCTGCTCCCCGAGATACAGCCCCAATTATGAGGTGCCGGTATCCCTCTGCATTTGAAGGTCCCGATCACGTGACCGCGGCATGTAAACCAAGCAGAGGGATACTGGCACCCCCTAAAGGGGCCTGTATCTCGGGAAGCAGGGGGTCCCCGGACATAAAACCACAGTGGTTCAGATCCGGAGACCCCCTGCACATCTACACTATGAATAAAAAAGTATTTTAAATGTATTTATTTCTATTCATGTATTTATTTATTTATTTAGATTTATTGATTAGTTGTACTGTGCTGTGTGTGAATTTTTTTATTGTGGGTGGTGGGGGTGGGTGAAGGGGGTATTAGCCCAACGGTGGTGTTTTTAGGGCTTGCGGGGGGGTAGCGGTGCACTTACCCCTTCACGACCGTAGCGTTATTAACTGCTACGGTCGTGAAGGGGTTAAGTGCACCCGCAACCCCCGCAATTCCATACTGACACCAAGGGTCAAACAACCCCCTTCAACCACCCCCGCTACCCACCATAAAAAAATTCACGCACACGCAGCCCACAATTAATAAATAAATCTAAATAAATAAATAATACATGAAATAATAAAATATATTGTATATGTTACTAGTATACATATAAATACAGTATAATACAAACAATCCCTCATCTATATATATATATATATTACACTACCGACACACTTATTAAAGTGTGGCCGGTTCGCAAGCCGGGAGATTTCCCGGCTTGCTAGTGGCCGCCCCTCGGCGTGCGCGCGTCACCGACGCGCGGTTCACGCGTCTTCGGGAGCCTGCGCCCCTGCACGCGCGTCAGGGCCTCCCGAGGAGCCCTGGTGTTCCGTCGATTGGGGGACGGCGGCAGGGGGTTCCGGGGGAACGCGGACCGGACGAGCAGGTAGGGAGAGCCGCCCCGATCGGAGGGTGCTCTCCGCTGCTTCGGCGCACGCCCGTCACCCTCCGGCGCGTGCCAGGCTATGCTGCGGGCCAAGAACGGGCCAAATGCTCGAATAAAATGGCCGCAGCAGTATATATTATATATATATATACATACATACGTATATACACACAACATGATGAACCAAATATACAAATAAATGTAAAAAGGGTATCCAAACCATATGTCTACACAATAACACTTTCCATACAACACACTATATTACAATGAATTTCCTTTAATAATCCTAACTATCTACAATCTAAATCATCAAATGACAAAGGAAAAACCTCACATTCCAATCAATAATTGCACCTTATTGTATTTATGATGCATAAATCTATGCACCATAAACATCTGCAAAATGAATGTGAACAATATAATGCAAGCAAAATACAGATAACATCCAAACAAGTCAACTATTTTAAGCAATCAAGTAAAAAAAAATCAATATATAAGTACCAACCAGAATACAAACATTTAAAACAAACGCTAACCTTACAATAACAAGGATTACATCTATCTAATTGTAAAAAACATTATACTGTACACACATTGAAGCATTGCAATAAACAACATACAGTACAGTACACATCCCTGTATCTCCCTGCCTTGAGTGTAATCTGTGTAAAGCCCCCTCCCCCATATGTTTCTGTTAAATCTCTCTGCTTGAGTGTTCTGTTTTTTAAAGCCCTCCACCCTAATGTTTCTGTTAAATCTCTTGCCGTGTTGCTGTGAGTGCAGGTTATGTAAATAGTGGGGAGGGGGAGGGGTATAACCCCAACTCCTTGATGGATCTGTAAAAGCCCCCACCCCTAATGTTTCTGTTAAATCTCCACTGCTGTTTGCTGTGAGTGCAGTGTAGTAAATGTGGGGAGGGGGGGACGCGCATGTGCATACTGTGAGGTCTAACCACCCTCCCCCACTACCCACATACCTTCCCCCATCCTGGCCATGCCCCTCCGCTTCTGCAAAACAGACACAAAAATTAAAATCCAAAGTAATGTCCCCTAACCTTAATCACCATAGCGGTTATTAACCGCTACAGTCATTAAGGTAACCCACCTCACCACAACCACTCGGGATGCCTATACAACCTCCCCACACTAACCCCCACCTGTGAGGCCTAACCACCCTACCCAGTACACACAGGGAGGCCACCAATATACCGTTGGGGAAACACCCCCCCCCAATCCCCAGTACCCACAATAAAAACAACACAGTGACCCACAATAAACATCATTCTATTTATTAAATACATTACTCACTCACTGTGCCCCCCCATAAATACAAGATTTATCCTTTTACATACAGGGTTCATAACGCAGCCCCACGCGAGTCCCCGGTGGGCTGGCGGGGCACCTGGACAGACCTACAGGGTACCAACAGCCCTTTTTTAACAGGTCCTGGAGGCCTGCTGGTGGGTCCCACCAGCACCATGGCCCCCAGGTGGTCTCCTTGGGCCCACCGTGGGCCACAATTGGGTCCCCACGGTAGGCCCAAGGATGTCTGGGAGCCCCGGGTCAGACTCACAGGTGTCTGCGGGGCCTCGGGTGGTTCCCACGGGGGTCTGGGTAACTCACGGGTGCTCACTATGGGTCCACGGTGCCCCCACAGAAGTGGGACCACACATCATCATCCCCGCACCTACGGGTCGGCGGTGCCCCCACAGAAGTGGGACCACACAGCTTCATCCCCACATGTGTCACCCGTGGAACCACCAGCCTGATACCCGTGGGATACCAGAGGAAACCACAGATGGAGTTCCCACACTCTGATTGGCTACCATACCATGTGAGGGCGGCCATGTGTCTTTTCATGACGTCATCTTAAAGGCAATTGAAGCAAAGCCATTCTGATTGGCTGTGCTGTCATTGCCTTTAAGTGACGTCATCATTTTTATTTTTATTGGCCAAAACACATTGTTTTCACGGCCCAATCAGGGCCGTGGGAACCATATGATGAAAATGTGACGTCATAGACCTTTAAAAGCCTATGTCGTCTCATTTTGAAGCCAGACACCGCGGAGGAACAAGAAAGAAGACCAGGGCGTGGCCGCAGATGGAAAGAAGACCCCGCCCCGCCCGGAAGAAGATAGAAGAAAGAAGAATACAGATGAAGATAAAGATGGATTACAAATAGAAGACCCGTGGATTGATTTGGATTTTTAGTTTAATGTTTATTTTTTTGTATGGTTTATTATTTTATGGGTTCCTGTTCGTGGATTGGTTCGTGAGAAGGCTGCGAAACGGGAGTCGTTGGGGGCAAGTAATGGTAAGTGAACTAAAGAAATGTATTTTATTTAACTTATTAATTTTTTTAAAAGCTTTTTTAACATGTGTATTTTTTTTTGTGGTATATCATTTCTTGCAACTGTATGTATGTATGTATATATGTATAGAGAGATATATACATACAGGGTAAGAAATTATGTTGTTTTAAAAGCTTGATTTGATGTGTTTTAAATTAATTTGACTTTGCAGCTATGCTTTATTGTGTATTTAAAGTATTTTAAAATTTGATAGATGTAATTGTTGATATTGTATTGTGTGTTTGAGGGAGGTCAGGGCTAGCCTTGGTTTTAAAGTTTGTATTCCGGTTGGTACTTTCTATATTTTTTCACATGCTGAATTGTTCTGCTCGAGGCGTGAATTAGTTAATTGTTTCATTGTTCGGGATGGACTGTCAATTGTTTAGGGATGTAAATAATGATTGCTAATTGATTTTTGTTTACTTTATTGGTTAAAATAGTTGACTTGTTTGGAAGTGTTTGTATTTTGCTTGCAATGATATTGTTAACATTCATTTGCAGAATGTATATGGTGCATAGATTTTATGCATCATTTATACAATGTAAATGCAATGTATTGATTGGAATGTGAGGTTTTTCTTTGTCATTTGATGATTTAGATTGTAAGATCAGTTAGGATTATTAAAGGAAATTCATTGTAATGTAGTGTGTCTGTATGTGTCTGTTTATTGGAGAAGTTTGTCCTTTGTATCTATATTTCATAGGACATTATTGTTGTTTGAAATTAACCCTTTCTACATTTATTTTGGAATATTGGTTCTGCATGTGTGTGTATAATACTGTATATATATAAAGTATATATATATTCAGATTATATATATATATGATATATATAATAGATGTCTTCTCTCTCTGTATATTATATATATATATATATATAATATCTCGATTAGCACATATATTTCCATTATATAGGCGTATATATATATATATATAATACTGTATATATAGTTTGCATGATGAAGCCACCTGTTACAAATCATGGGTGAGAGGTGGGTATCGGCCCGTGTGGTCTTACCGCCCGCTTAATTAACCAGTTTGGGTTTATTACGATAAATTGTTTTTTAAGGTTAATCTGATATTTGAATTAATTGCAATGTTGCTTCTGTAGTTGTGCAATGGGTAATTTTATTGTGGACAAGACAAGGATTGTTTCTGCGACGGACACTTCGATTTATGAGGTCATAGTACTTTATTTATTTGAATATGCCTAGTTAACTGTTGTTTTTATAAATTGGCAAATTACTCTATTAATCCCTATCGTATTTTAGCGTCCTGTTTTTCTTTATCCTCTTTTTCCCCTTAATTGTACTAGTAGGGTGTGGGGGGGAAGGGGGTATGTACTGCAACTAGTGATGTTGAGTGCCTTAGGGTTATTATGTATTTTTAGCTATTTCTGCATACACTAACACATATTCAAGGTTTTTTCAGTCTGCCGTAGCTTACCGTCCTGCGGTGGGACCCTCTGTAGACCACTGTTATCCTCAGGGTATCCTCACTGGTATCGTCTGCAGGCTCGGTGGTAATTCCACACCCAGTGACTAACAATGCGGATGCAAAAGCCCCGCTGTGTGGGTCCCACTCACTCTGTGACTGCGTCTCGGCCCGCTCAAGCCAGTATCACGACCGACGAGGGATGAGCTTGCTGACGGAACACACAAAGCACAACTCCACAGTTCCTGATCAATTAGGCCGGTTCAGTCAATACAAGTGTGTTACTATACTGAGATACAATATAATATACAAGCTCTATAATACGTAATAAAATAACTATTATTATATCTCCCTTATCTCCCTCCCATTCCTCCCGTCTCCATCTCATGACTCTCTCTCTACAAGCGTTGAGTTTTACAGTCTGGGGACCCCCCTTCTGTCCACGAGAATACCGGCCCCTTTAGGGGTGCCGGTATCCCTCTGTTGGTTTCCAGGACGCGCGGTACCAACATGAATCGGAGAACCACTATAGCAGAGGGATACCGGCACCCATAAAGCCGCGAGGAGCCAACCCGGACCTGAATACAACCCGTTTCAGCCTCTGTCCCAGACCCCCCTGCACAATCTACACTATAATAAAAATGTATTTTAAAATGTAATTTATTTATATCATACCAGTATTTATTAGATTTGAATTTTTTTTTATTCTTTTGGGCGGCCTGCTGTGTTGTGATTTTTTTTATATCTTAGTAGCAGAGGTGGGGTGGGGGCGGGTGGGGTCGAAGGGGGTATTTAGCCCCAAACATGGCGTTGGTTTTATGCATGTGCAGTTAGGCGCCTTGCGGGGGGTAGGCTGAGAGGAGTTAACCCTTTTCACATACGTATGCAGGTATTAATGCTTCAGCACCGTGAAGCGGGTTACGTGCACCGCAAACCCCCCCCGCAAATCCTACACTCCGCACTCAAGCAAGGGCCAAATAGCCCCCGCTATCATCCACCCGTCTACAAGCTATCAAAACCTCACAATAAAAAGCGGGCTAGGTGGTTTTACCCCTATCCTCATTGCCATTGTAGCAGGGGCGTCACTCAGCTATGGTATGCAAGCAGCTTTCTGTATTTTTAATAATATTGGCTGCAGGAGCAGTAGGTCCCTGAGCATTAATGTTCTTAATCATTCTGCTGTTCCCTGGCTCAGGGAACCCCGCTGCCTCCCTGATACCATATATTAAAATACAGAAATGCCTGTACTGCCATTTCGTTACCATAGGCACATAGCCCGCTAAGCGTAAAGGAGCGAGTGTATTTATATATGTGTTTTAATTATTACTGTAACACTGTGCATATGTCCCCCTCCGGAGCAGAAAAAACGTTCTTTTTGTTTTAGGTCCGGGGACTCCCTGCTTATCCTCCTGAGATACAGGCCCCTTATGGGGTGACCGAGGTAATCCGCGCCTCACTGCCTCTGCCTTTTGTTTCACATGCCAGCGGTCCTGTGTAGAAAAAATATGTGCCCTTCCGACACGCGGGGAGGTTTCCTGCTTAATACTCTCCCGGCGCTGGTACAAGGCGAAAGTCCGCGGTCCCTTTTTGCTTCACCATTTTAAAGAAAACTAATGCGGGCGATCGAAACCCGCACCTTAAAGGGGCTTTATCTCGGGGGCCAGGGGTCCCCTGAACCTGACACCAACGCGGTTGTCACCTCCGGAGACCCCCTGCACATCTCCACTATAACACAATAAAAAATGTATAATTTTTAAATAATTTTTAATTTCGCTGCTTGCGCAGAGAGAGCAGCGCGTTCTACGTCTTCTGCTTGCAATAACACATTCTCGGCTCCCACGCCATCCTATATATCATTGAATGTGCATATACATACTGTATTTGTACAGTACTGTTGTTAGGTGTTTTATAGGGTTCAGTTGTTATACAATATATATATATTATATATTATATTATATATATATAATATATAATATATATATATATATATATTATATCCTATATATATATATAATATATAGTAACTTATATATATGCATTATCAATTCATGAATTTTAGCCATCTGGTGCGACACGCGAACATTGTCAGCTAGTAATCCTGAACCATTATCAATTAACACATCAACGACGCGTCATCCGAGGCATGCGCTCTGGCGCTGGGAAGCAAAAGGAGCCCGCCGGCATGCCTCCAGGTGACCTCGGCATTCCAGGAACATGCCCAGGTAAAAACCGGCATATATCACCCAGCAATGAAAAGTGTGTGCACACAAACGGGGGTGGAGCCGGAGGGGTCACACACAAAATGTGCGCCGCTGGTGGCGGTAGTGGGTGTATCATTCAGGGCTGGTGGGAAAGTCTTGATTAATCAAACAGCGCTCATTGAGTGGTGTGATGTCATGCCTCACACAATCTGCTTCATGAGTGACTGGACGGTTGTCACGCACCCTGTTAGTGACTGGTTCATGATAGGAAGTTTTTAGTTGTTTTATATAGTAAATTGCCAAAAATTAATGTTGTAGATCACAGTGCGTGTGAAATATGCACCTACTTAATATTTGCAATATTCAAATACTAGCTACCATAAAATAATGGTGGACGTCAAAAAAAAAAGTAGGTTACAAAAACTCTTGATTAAAAGCAAACTAAAGATCTCATGGGTAAAGGGCCAAAGCTTTGATATAAATCGCGGGACAAACACATGTACAAGATTGGACATCAAAGAGGTAACACAGGGGGAGTGAGGGGCAAACACACACACACAGCAGATCACAAACTGACGGAACCACCAACTAATTATACTATTAGTCACAAAAAGACCATTATGAATAAACTGGATCCAAACACACGCCCCCCTCAATGAACAACTACATGACACACTTATAAACAAACTAATGACATAGAATAGCTGGAGACCGAAGCAAGAACATGACACAGAACCAGGGAGGGACCTTTCGGCCGAAGTTGTGATTGGTTTTTTTTCCGTAGAGGACAGAGCCACATGATGACAAAGGACGGTAATTAGGATAAACGCCTCTCTCGGAGGGCTTGGGCAGATGGCCCCGCCGTTCCCTCCCCCCCCTTCCCTTTTGTGTTGGCCAGTTCCCGGAGTTCCACCCCCTCTGCTTTGCTTCTTCACCCCTCGTTCCCCCTATTGTGTGTCTCCCATCTTGAGACATCTTTTTTGTGAATAGCGACTGGAAAAGTCAAAACTGATATCCCGGCGTATGCGAAAAGGAACCTAAGTTTAGAGGTCAAAGTTAATAAATAGATATAATTTGTGTGTTTTTGACAAAACATGGTTAAACATTGTATGTCTACATAGGTGGATCACAAGGAATGACTTGTAACGAATACGTTTCCCTAAGCTCATCGCCTGTATGCTAAAATGAACCTAATAAAATTTTGTGAAAAAAAAAAAAAACCTTTTCAAATCAACCCTTGGCTGCGGATCATGCTTACTGGAAAATCGTAATAAAAAACCAGCTGCAGGTGTATTTTTGAAACAGAAATAACTGTGAATTTTATTTCAACGTCAACTGCACAACGGAAGCACGCTTCAAACAAAAAAGCCCTCCAAAACAATACACATGGTAATGCCATATTTTATAATCCCAAATCCTAAAGCTACCACCCCTTTATGGGGGGGCTTGCACGACTAAGAATCATTACCAACATCTTTGTAATACATACATAAACTAAAGCTGAGTGTCCTTTTGTAATACATAATCAATATTGTATGAACCTGCCTGTCCTTAGAAACCATTGCTGGGGTTAAATGGGATGTGCCCTATGCAAACCCACCCGTGGCATTGTGTGTAACGTATTTTCACTGCTGAGAAGCTAATGTTATCTCATAGGTCTCATACCTTTTGAGCCTGTTTTTACATGCTTTCAATTTTGAAGCTGATTGGAATGAAGAAGGGGTCATAAATTTAGCTAGGAAGCGGAAAAATTCCAATTCTCCTGCTGCTTCACACATTTGTTTAACAGATAAACTACAGAATTAGACTGCACAAAGACCAGAACATAGACTGGGGATTTTGAAATTTCACACAACAAAATGGGCTTTCATCCTAAATGCTGTATGTTGTTATGCCACACTCCCAAATCTCATCGTATTGTCATCCCCTCCTCCTGATTCTTTAAAACATTTTGTTTTTGAGAATTATTGGTACTGATTGTAGTCCAGACACGTTGGGGAGGCACAAGGGTGCTCCATCATCTCATAAGCTCTCTGCTGTATGAGGGTATAGGACAGTGGCACGAGGGTGCCTGCAACTGTTAGTCATAGTCCTCTAGTATGGCGTTTATAGCCAAATTTTCCTCCTTTCTTTTCCAATGTAGAAACATAGTACTATGGCAATCTTCTTTCTTCAGGGACCTGCGTGTCAGATTAGGGTTCTCTGCAAACATATGGCATTATTACTGCAAGGGGGTTGACTGCTATTTGTGGATCGAGGCCTCTTTGACAAACGTAACACAAACATAGATACAACTGAGATAACCACAATCACACACATTACTGGCAATTCAAAAATTTTCAACGCCAAAGAGAAACAATGGGAGGAACATTCTTCCCCCCTTTCTCCACGATCATACGGAACACTACGTGCCGCCTCTACTCGAAGCCTAGTAAAGCGTTCGCCGGGAATCTGGGACAATGACGGGAATAGCACTGGCCCCTGTTTGAATTCCACCATGTTCTAGAAAGTGCGATGTCGGAGCGTGAGTCACAGTATGTGACAGTGAGCGTGCAGTCTGCATCATCGTCGAGTTTCGGTGTGAGATGTGGGGCAGTTTAATAGCTTAAGTTGTCAACGTGGGAGAGAGGCGCCGTGCGCTGCAGGCGGTCCGGCTTTGCTACGTGTCCAGCCCAGCGGAAGAGAAGGAATGCCGCGCATTGTCATAGATCATATAAAGGGGTGCGGAAAACGATCGGGGCCAACGATGGAGTTTTGGGAGGGGAGACATTAAAGACTGGGGAGAAGCAGTAGGGTCCCATGTGGTGTGAATCAACGTGAAGCGGAAGACCGTGATAAGAGGGGTAGGAGATGCAATGAGAGAAAGCCATCCAAGAACAATTCGGAAGGAAAAAGCAAGAAGGGGGCAATGGGGTATCACCTTGTAACGGCAAAAAGTGGTAAGAAGGAGGTGGGATGCAGAGCCGGGGTTAGCACCGAACAAGCCCAAGGCCCTTAAAAAGGGGGCAAATACACTTACAGTAGCGCACTGTGTTGTGCCCTCAGGGTAAGGCCGAATGTTGGGTCAGACTGGTGGTAGGTGGGGGGTAGCTAGTCCTGGACAGATAACAGGTGAGAGAGAGAGCGAATTCCACTTGGAAGGTTCAAGAGAGGCTAGTATGGAGGCGATTTACCCTTCAGAACATCCTAAGGTGATCCTACCAATCCACCCAGAGCCACCCCCAAAGGGGTCCCATCTGTGTCAAAACCTTCCTCCTCCAATTCCTTTCTTGAATTACTGTCATCTTGTCACTCATTCTGTAACCTTGCCACTCTGATCTTGGGATGAAACACAACATTGTTTCTTATCTTAATTAGGGCACCATACACCCCCTTTTGACTGCGATAAGATGTAAATAATCAACTAAAGACTAAGCCTTTTGTTTTGTGAAGGTGGACCATAGGCGCGGGAGATCTGAAACCTGTGTCCTTTGGGGTTTAAAGATAAATTAAAACGTGCAAATTACGGCACATCCTTCCTGTATTGTTTTATCAGAAGTGACTGAACATAGATTATTTCACAGGTTTAGCATGATATGTTTGGGGAAGACCGACGTTGAACCCATACAAATGTGGATTCTGTGTTCCTAGTGTGTGTAGTACACGCCTATAAGAAGGTTCCCTTAAAACTTGGACAAATATCGAAAATTAATAACACATAAATACTCAAAAAACCGTTATTTTATGCAGCACCCTTTCTTGGTGATATAGGTGCTAGATAAAGAATATGACCTATCTACTATGCCTCAGTATATTTCAGAATCATCACAGATGATGAGACTTTCTAGATTTGGCAGCTGAATTGAGGGGGTTTGGTATCTGTATGGAAGCGAAGGCTGATCCTCACCCCTTCACACATTATATATACATCATTCACATCAGAATCATCAGAACAGACTCAATGTCTGCGATGGTCCAACATGGCCGACTTATGAATCCTTTCCCTTGTGAGCCTGACACAGCCCTGGTGACCCCTCATCTCGTCTGTGGAGGTGCACACCACACTATCTGGATCAAGTTTTGCTGCATATGACCACATACATAGAGAGTGATGAGTACTGCCAAAACACATACACACGAGCTTCTCACAAGCCACGCGTCCCAGGAAACCAATCCTCTCATCAAGGCTCAAAATTGGTAAAATTTTGTACCTAACCTTAAATTTTCTAACTTAACACACTCTAAAAAGCTAAAATTTGGTCTCCCTCTGAAAATAAATGATCTGCATAGAAATCAGGAATAATTATTCTCATGAAAAAATGAATGTTTCCCTGATAGATCATGCCTCTGCCTGGATATCTATTTCCCCCCCCACTCGTTGGTTACGGTCCAAAGTTTTGTCTCGTCAAATCGTTTAAACTTGATCGGCTATTGCTTTAGGAAGGTTGACTTTGGTCTTTGGTGGACAGCTGGAATGGTTTCCTGTACTTGTGTCCGGGAAGAACACACTGCCACTTTAATTGCTGTATTGTTTGAGTGGTATTAGTACGGGCCCTTTCATCACATCTGGATGAGGAGCGCTTGTTTAGGACTAACTTGACCTTTAAATAACTCCGTCTCCGGTAGGTGCAACTTTTAATCATACACCACTTAAATGTGCCTATCTAGACTCCAAAAATGTAGTAGTTGCATACAATACTTATTAATTGTTTTTTTATTTCCAAAGAATTGTCCTTAATTTTGTTTCCTATTGAACTACTGTTAGTCCCTAAGTTCATCCCATAGTGTATATCATAGGAGAATTCATTTATACGCTATAGCAACAAATTCCTTGTATCAATGTGTTTTACTCTTAGTCTTACATCCCCATATAGACATAAAGGATCTCCTATTAATGCTCCCTCTATATTCTAAATCTAGTCACTAACTGCTGGACCATTGTGACTCGTAACTACAAATCTCAGTTTCCTAAAACTTTGGTCCCTCATCCATTGTCAAACGCCAATTGTCAAAAAATTCCATATCCAACTCTATCCTGTCTACAGGCCATATCCCTAAGACCTGGAAAACCTACCAGAGCTGTCCCCATCTTCAAAGTGGGGACAAAAACACTGTCCTCAAACTACAGACCAATATCTCTTCTCCCAATATCATCCAATCTCGAACACACTTCGCCAAACCATCATGCCCTCACTGATAGGCATCTTCGATCCGATGCAAATTGGTATTCAAAGCGGGCTTTTTTGTCAAGATAAATCCTACAACATACACCCTTAAATACCTTGCCCACACACCAATTTAAACCATCCGCCAATATCCTCACCGCTTCATTGCTATATTTTTCCACCAAGCGCCCCAGTCACTCCTATCCAACACAACCATTGTGGCCTGAAGCACTACTCGCACATCATCACCGCACTTATTTTCCCGATCCCTGCTTATCTCTTATAGAATTCCACCTTCACCTACCATGTAAATTCGTAGAGCTCTTAAGGGCGGTTGCTCCTTTCTCTTGCTGTGTGCCTCATGATTTATGCTGACACTCATTCTTTCTTCTGTTTATAATTCGCACAGATCCATCTCCTGTATCAATCATTTAATGTGAACGTGGCCTGAGAATCAGGTAGTTTTGACTTTTGGAACAGCTACTCACGCTATATGATGCGTGTACTTTGGGCTTGTCTATTTCCGAGCTCGCTTTTTCCCTCCCTCACACCAACTCAGCAGCATCTGATTGACACGATGGTAGCCAAGGAACCCTACGTGTTACCAGTCAGGCTAGTGGCTCATACCTGTTTTGCTCGCAGGAGGGGCTGAAGCTTCCGCCCACGGTAACCTGGGCAAGTTTACTATACTAGGGTAACCAACGTCTACTCAATTCCAACAGTTCAGCGACCTACCCACACCATGCGATGGCTCCCACCAGACGGAGGGAGTGGTTTTTACCAACACCAGGACAATCATAATACATCTAACACGGCGAGGTAAAATAAACAATACTAAGGACTTTACTTACCATGCAAACAACATCACTCACGCGCAATCACCATATATAACAGTGAGTCCCATCTGCTTATAGAGACCCCGTAGTACAGGAAATCGACTGTGCAGCCCTTTGGGAGACCCTAGCGCGTCACGGTAACGGGACCCACACACCATACTTCGTTAGTGAGCAGCATTTCCCTCAGCAAATCCATTTGGACCCCGAGTCAGCTTGGAACTAGAAAGGTTCTATCTATGAAAGTCTGCACACGACGGGAGAGCGGAGATGGGAGGAAGGAGACTGCAGCGTATGACGGAGGACATCACTTGCACAGGCATTTTATGGATCAAACACAACCAAGGTCAGCTGCAGTTATCCTATGCAATATATATTCTGGGCAGATCCATCAAGTGAGTACACTCTGTTTGCACCACACTTCATTAAGGCTACCGAAGATTTACTTAAGAACTGTTCCAATACCCTTGACGTTCCCCATCTGGGACACATAGATTGTTGATAGGATCCACGCACATGGTATCATTACAGCACACACTTGGAATTCTTTCCCCCTTTCTTCAAATTTAGTCAGTAAGGGCTACCTACAAACACTGCAGAAGATAGCAAAGATTTAAAACGCCCATTGTAGTGGGCAGTCACATAGCCTCATGAAGGGTTACATTAGTTGACTGTAGAGAAACCAGTGAGGGTAAATCTTATCCTTGGCTAGATAGAAGAAAATCTAGTCAGTAATAAGTACCTCAGCACTGCTGAAAAATCAGTTGTGACTTAACTTGTCCCTTGGGAATGGGAGTCCCAGAGTCCCAAGCGTATAAACAAGCACTGAGAGTAGTCAATGAAAGATATTTCTGTCTGGAAATGATTGCTTAGAATAAGCAATTGGTTACAGTAGGTACTGCAAAGGGATCAGAGAAAAGATACTTGTATTGAAGGTGGCAGTCTGGGAACACAATTTTTTAAAAGGAATAACAGAATTTTCTGGCAAGAACTGTAAAAAAATAAACATAGGTGTGACGGGGGGGAGGATTAATCAGGCATAAATAAAGGTTTTTAACCGGCTTAGTAATCCTGACCTGCAGTGGGAAGAAGGGGTTACCTGATTTTGCTATTGCATTGCTGTGTTGCCCTGTCCCCAGACATCTTTATTCCCCATTTTGCAGGCAATTCCCTACGGCTAGGTTAAATGTCAAAAGGCATTGTTTTTTATTTACCTCTACCGACCACATGATGGCGTCGTAGGAGAGGCCCCACACTAGCCCTGATTGGAAGCGTGGACAAAAGTTATAGGCTTTCTATGAGATATCATACTGCTGTTTAGAAGCCGGCTTCAATTAGAAATGCACTCTAGAACTAAAGCACCCAGAAACCTGATTTTGAGGTGCAAAAGACAGTAAAACAACAAATGGCACATACATATAAAATACAGTAATAACCAACCCAAAAGGAACATGATGTTTTAATAAAGGGTGTAGAAGCTGCAGATTTTCCAGAAGGCAGGATGTATTCTGTAAATCCCGAGGAGGAATTCCTCGGACAACAAGAGTGATATGGGTGAATGAGCTTGGGGTAAATTTTCATGCCTGGGCTTCAACGGGTCTCGCTGATTTTTAGCCCCCATCAGGTAGAGAAGGGTCAGGGATAAAAGACCAGAGACCATTAACATGAATACACCGGCGCTTCTGAGGTTATACCGATTGCTAGGATATGACACTTCGGGTCAAAAATCGACTCAGCCGGTTGCCAATGTATGGGTGTATCTCAGGTAGCTAATGGGCATGGGTGTCAACATGACCCATGTGCTCTGCCCACGGACGCATTTTTGGGACGGTCTGATGAATGTGGGCAACCTGGCTATTGTGTGGGTATAATTGGTTTCCCACAGGAGATTGAGAATCAACATGTTAAAGATAGTTATGGCGTAATATCAACCGTGGCTTCCTAGGTATCCCCAGTGTGATTCTGAATGTGGACCATGATATTAAAGACCACAAGACTTTGTTCCAGCATAGCGGCAACCGGAACCCTAGGGAAAGGGTAATAACAACGCACCAAGGATTTGCCCCAAACTTGGAATTCGTTAGCCCTCGTGACTGTGGAATGAATTCTAACAAAAAATTTTAAACAAAATTCCTTGGGTGGTTGAGATATTAGATCGGGCAACTTGCGATCTGGCCACGGTTACATTTTAAACAAGACTGCATTCTTGCACGTGCAAGCAAAGAGAAATTTATTTAGTTCCAAGACAAAATGATTTTGTTCCCTTTCTCAGTAAGTGTTGGTTTAAGGTGTTATTCTGAAGATGTGGTGTGTGTCTATCAAGGGAAAAAACCAATTATGATTGTGCAACTTGTTCGCTGTTCAATCGAGTAACTGGAATATAATGTGTGGTAAAAGTTGGTGTTCCATCGGAACAATGGGGGTTATCCATCCATTTAATGGACCCAGAAGTAGCAAGTAGTTGTCATGAACAACTCAGAACTAGGGATATTTAAACCATGTGGGAAATTGGTGAAAGAATCCAAATTGACTAGTATTGTGGCAGCGCACAGCAAAGAGTTGAGAGGAGAAGCCCGGTTGGACAAATATAAACTCTTTAATGAAAAGCCATCAAAATAGGTGGTTTGCAACCCTCTACGCGTTTTCGTGCAGGTTATGCACTTATCAAGAAGTTGCCTACACGATATACAGAGCATTTAAATTACAGCTGACTGACGTTTTTGGCGCCCCCAACCAAATGGACTAAATTGACGTCACTTAATCTGAAATAACCCAATGAAAAATCGCCTCATCTAGTGCAGCGCCGCACAACAAGGTCCAGGAGAAACCCACACCCTTGGCACAAACCAATCGACAGTCCCAGGGAGTTACAGTTACACCACCTTAGGCTATGGACGAGTGAACCACACTTACTGAAAGGAACCCCCCTTCCCGTCAAGTCCGAGCTGCCGCAGATGAACGAGAACTAGAAGATGATATCAACTCCCCTCCGTCCCAAGGTACACGATTTGCGTGGATGAGGTAAACATTACCACGAGCTCCCATAGTGACAAACATGCGCGCCGCATCAACACAATGCGCAAGGCAGTCAGTGGAGATAACGCATGCAGTGATCAGAGATGCAGTGCCCAGAAATTTAAGAAAACATAGATGCAGGGACCAGTGGGAGGACTAATATTCGGCAGTCAGTGACAACAATACAAAAAAACATACATGACGACGGACACTACCAAATTGAAAAAAAATTAAAAAAGTTATATCCCTATACCAATTCGTAAAAACATAGTGCTGCAACCCCTCGATGTGAAAGATGGTCATAATAAATAATTAGATCATCATCTTTAAAGCCACAATGTTTGGAACTTTATCCAATAGATTTAATGTAATAATAATACAAAAAATATTATTAGATACTCATGACATGCAGTGAGAAATTACAATATCAATTCCTATGATCAAAATTACAAAATGGAATCCTACAGTAAGCCAGAAATCTCACTCATAATAATTACACATATACACATCTAGTAATGTTTAAAAAATATGAGGTAGAAGATCAACTGATTGGGGAGAGACCATAAGTAGATCAGTGGGATACCTAGAAGATGCAGAAAACAGGGCTTGATTTGAATTGTTTCCAGTGGATTATGTAATCTAATATTAATAATTAACAATACATGCGCCTCCGAATGATATATACAGAATAAAAAGGCATACAGCATGAAATTCAACATAGTCTAGAAATATCTAATTGATGGTAAAGGTTTAGATTATTTCATAACAGTATTAGAAACAAATGTAGCGTTCGACATATTGTAATTAAACTTGTGGTGGAAATTCTAAACGATAGTGTTAATTCGGAAGTGATCATATCCACTCATATTCAATCCCGTCTGAAAACTCTTTCTTTAACATGAAATCAGTAAGATTCGAAGATTCTCTGCAATTCCAAGCGTTTTAAACCATATCACTCCTTTCCCTTCTGATAATCCTCTCTACCAATAAAGAAAAGTTGGTTGATTGCCCCCCTTCTACCAATTCTTGTAAAGTGTTTAGATACAGGATGCCTGAAATCTTTTTTCCTAATAAGTCGACAGTCTCCTGCTACTGATTTTAGGCCATCGTAGTCCTACAACATATCTCTTTCACAGCCACAATTAAATAAGATAGAGTACACATAATAGGTGTACATTAATAAAACTCTGAATATTGTAACGGTTTGGGTGGAACTCGTGGGAAAAGATTGATTAGATGGCTTCTCCAATTTACACATACTGCTGCGGGCAGCTTTTTTATTCTTACAAACACCGCTTTTTTACCTGGGCATGTTCCTGGAATGCCCGAGGTCACATGGAGCATGCCGGGGCTCCTTTTGCCTTCCCAGCCAGAGCGCATGTCCTGGCGACGCGAGTGTTGATGTGTTAATTGATATGGTTCAGGATTACTAGCTGCAATGCTTCGCGTGTCGCCAGATGGCAAAATTTCATGAATTGATAATGCAGTATATATATCGTATATTATATATAATATACTGTATAACACAACCCCTATAACCACTAACATACAGTACTGTACACATTATAGAGTACTTGTCACTGGCGACACGTTTTATTGCAGTGCGGCCAGTTCCGCAAGGCCGGGAAATTTCCCGCGCTTGCTAGTGGGCTCCCCTCGCGTGCCGCGCGTCACCGATGCGCGGTTCACGCATCATCGGTGCATGCGCCCCCTGCACGCGCGTCAGGGCTCCCCGAGGGAAGCCCTGGATGTCCACGAATGTGGGGGGGGGACGGTGCAGGGGTTCCGGGGACCCGACGGACCGCGGCGAGGGAGGAGAAAGCCCAGATAGGAGGGCGATCCTCCGCTGCTTCGGCGCGCGCCCGGAACCCTCCGGCACGCGCCAGGTTACTGCTGCGGCCGAGAACGGGCAAATGCTCGAATAAACTCGGCCGCAGCAGTATATGCACATCCAATGATACTTAGGCCGGCCGGGGGCGAGATGGTTCTGCAGCAGAGAGAGATCTGCGTGCTCTTTCTGCGCAAACATTGGCACATTAAAAATTATTTAAATACATTTTTATTCATAGTGTAGATGTGCAGGGGTCTCCGGAAGCTGAAAAAACGTGTGGTTTCAGGTCCGGGGACCCCCGCTCCCCGAGATGGAAGCCCCCTGTATGAGGGTGCCGGTATCCCTCTGCAATTTAAAGTTCCCATGAAAAGTGACAGCAACATGAAACCAAGCAGGGGATACGGCACCCACTAAAGGGGCCTGTTATCTCGGGAAACAGGTCCAGGCCAAAACAAAAAAGTTTCTGCTCCGCAGACCCTCTGACACATGTTACAATATAAATAAAACACCATATATAAAAAAAACATCGTTCCTTACTTAACGGCTAGGTGCTATGGTTAACGATATTGCAGATTTCTGTATGTTTAATAATATTGTTACAGTGGCAGGGGTTTCCATGAGCCAGAAATTACGCTCAGAGGGACCCCCCCTGCTCCGCCCCCCCCCCACAATATTATTTAAAATACAGAAATGACTTGCTCATTATTTTAAAGCTCGTAGCCGCTAAGGCCAATGAAGGGGTTAAACCACCGTGCCTGTGGCTTTATGCTGGTGTTAGCCTTAGCGGGGGGGTGGGTGAAGGGGGGGGTATTTGGCCTTGGTGTTGAGTAGGTTTAGGACTTGCGAGGGGGTTGAGGGTGCACTTAAACCCCTCACGCCGTAGCAGTTATAACCGCTACGGCATGAAGGGGTTACCCCTACAGCACCCCCCCGCAAGCCCTAAACAAACCATCGTTGGGCTAATACCCCCTTCTTCAACCAACCCCCACTACCCACAAATAAAAAATTCACACACAGCAGCAGCACAAAAAATCAAATAAAATAAAAATCTAAATAAATAAATAATACAGAAATAATAACTACATTAAAATACATTTTTAATCATAGTGTAGAGTGCAGGGGGTCTCCGGAGCTGAACCGCATTGGTCTACAGATCAGGGACCCCCTGACCTCCCCGAGATTACAGCCCCAATTATGAGTTGCCGGGACGCTGCATTTGAAGGTCCGATCACGTGACCGCGGCCATTGTTAAACCAAGCAAGGGATACTGGCACCCCAAAGGGGCCTGTATCTCGGGAAGCAGGGGTACCCCGGACATAAAACACAGTGGTCAGATACCGGAGACCCCCTGCACATACACTATCCCACCCCCTGCACATCACACTATGAATAAAAAGTATTTTAAAGTATTTATTTCTATTCATGTATTTATTTTTTAGTTCGATTATTATTAGTGTGTACTGCTGCGGTGTGAATTTGTTTTATTGTGGGTGGTGGGGGGGGTGAAGGGGGTATTAGACCCCAAGGTGGTTGTTTGAGGGCTTGCGGGGCGGTAGGGGTGCACTTCAAACCCCTTCACGACCGTGCGGTATTAACTGATACGGTCGTGAAGGGGTTAAGTGCACCCGAACCCCCGCAATTCTATACTGCCACAAGGGTCAAAAACCCCCTCAACCACCCCGCTACCCAACAATAAAAAATTCAACGGCACAGCAGCCCCACAAACAATTAATAAATAAATCTAAATAAAATAAATAAATACATGATATATAAATAAAGATAATGTATTTATACAGTACTAACCCATATATTATATACAGTATATATAACAATAAACAATACCTATCATATATATATATAATATATACACTACCGACACACTTATTAAAGTGTGGCCGGTTTTCCGCAAGCCGGGAGATTTCCCGGCTTGCTCGTGGCCGCACCCCGGCGTGCGCAGCGTCACCGACGCGCGGCTCACGATCCTTCGGGGAGGCCTGACGCCCTTGCAACGCGCGTCCGGGCTCCCCGAGGGAGCCCTGGGTTCCCGCGAGCTTGTGTGGGGAACTGGCGGCAGGGGGGTTCGGGGGAACGGCGGACCGGCAGTGCAGAGGTGTAGGGAGAGCGCCCCCGATCGGAGGGTGCTCATTCGGCTGGCTTCGGCGGCACGCCCGTCACCTCCGGCGCGTGCCAGGCTAATGTGCGGGGGGACCAAGAACCGGGCAAAATGCTCGAATCTAAAACTTTGGCCGCAGCAGTATATATATTTAATACAGTAGATACACTACATACAGTATATACACACACATGATGAACCAATTACAAATAAATGTAGAAGGGTTATCAAAACCTACTGTCCTACAAATAAACACTTCCTATACAGACCACACAATTACAATTGAAGTACTTAATAATCCTAACTGATCTTACAATCGAAATCATCAAATGCCAAGAGAAAAACCTCACATTCCAATCATAATGCATTACATGTATTAGATGCTAAAATATGCACCAATACATCGCAAATGAATGTTGAACAATATAATTGCAAAGCAAAAATACAGATAATCCAAACAAGTCAACTATTTTTAAGCAATAAGTAAAAAAAATCAATATATAAGTACCAAACCAGAATCAACATTTAAAACAACGCTAACCTTAACATACCAAGGATTACATCTATCTAATTGTAAAAATCATTATCTGTACACACATGTGAAGCATTGCAAAACAACAATACAGTACAGTACATCCCCTGATCATCCCTGCCTGAGTGTAATCTGTGTTAACAGCCCCCTCCCCCCTATGTTTCTGTTAAATCTCTCTGCCTTGAGTGTAATCTGTTTAATTAAAGCCCCCTCCACCCTAATGTTTCTGTTAAATTCTCTGCCTGTGTTGCTGTGAGTTGCAGTTAATGTAAACGTGGGGAGGGCGGACCGATGGGGTATTTAGGTCTAACAACTCCTCGTCGTATAGCCCCCAACAATCGATCCACTCGATTCAGTATGCTAGTAATGTGGGGAGGGACCGAGTGCCCTTAGGTTAACACTACCACCTACCCATCCTACCCACATCCCCGCACCTTCCCCCATCCTGGCCATGGCCCCTCACTTCTGCAAAACAGCACAGTAAATTAAAACATCCAATAATGTCCCCTAACCCTTAATCACCATAGCGGTTATTAACCGCTACAGTCATTAAGGGGTTAACCCACCTCACCACCACCACTCGGGATGCCATTACATACCCTCCCACACTAACCCCCCCCCCCCTGTGAGGCCTAACCACCCTCAGCCTAGTACCCACAAGGGAGGCCTACCCAATACCGTTGGGGAAAACACCCCCCCCCCCCCAATACCCACAATAAAAAAACACAGTGACCCACAATAAACATCATTCTATTATTAAATACCATTACCACTCCCTGTGCCCCCCATAAATACAAGATTTTCCTTTTACATACAGGGTTCATAACGCAGCCCCACGCGAGTCCCCGGTGGGCTGGCGGGGCACCTGGACAGACCTACAGGTACCGACAGCCCTTTTTAAACAGGTCCTGGAGGCCTGCTTGTGGGTCCCCACCAGCAACCATGGCCCCACGGTGGTCTCCTTGGGCCACCGGGGCCCACAATTGGGTCCCCACGGTAGGCCCAAGGATGTCTGGGAGCCCGCGGTCAGACCCACAGGTGTCTGGGGGGCCCGGGTGGTTCCCAACGGGGTCTGGGGTAACTCACGGGTGCTCACGATGGGTCCGCGGTGCCCCCACAGAAGTGGACCACACATCATCATCCCCGCACCTACGGTCGGCGGTGCCCCCACAGAAGTGGGACACACAGCTTTATCCCCCACAATGGTCACCCGTGTAACAACCAGACGCTACCCGTGGGATACCGAGGAAACCACAGTTGGTCTCCAGATGGTCCCACGCAAGAACCCGGAACAACCTGAATAAGTAAAAAACTAATACCTTGGCCTTTTTATAGTGCATTTCAATAACAAGTAGTCACCATCTCGCCGTCCCCCAACACCTACATGTATAATAATGTGAAAAAGTTATATGATGATTCCAGGATATGGAATAATAGAATTTTTATATTGCCCATTATTAAAAAACATGAATTGCATATTAAATAAATAAATAAAGTACTTACTTGACCTCATCATAGAAGTGTTCCGTCGCAGTCAATATCCTTGAGTCATGTCCACAAAAGACATTTTCAAAACAAAAGCAATTAATTGCAATTACATTCAGATATCAATTAACCCCTTAAACACTATATCGGAATATAACCCGCATATATATCTATATAGATATATATATATTTATATATAGATATATATATTTATATATATATATATATATAGATAAACAGTATATATACCCCACATGATGAACCAATATACAAATAAATGTAGAAGGGTTATCAAAACCATACTGTCCTACAAATAACACTTCTCCATACAGACACACTACATTACAATGAATTTCCTTTAATAATCCTAACTGACCTCACAATCTAAATCATCAAATGACAAAGAAAAACCTCACATTCCAATCAATACATTGCATTTACATTGTATAAATGATGCATAAAATCTATGCACCATATACATTCTGCAAATGAATGTGAACAATATCATTGCAAGCAAAATACAAACACTTCCAAACAAGTCAACTATTTTAATCAATCAAGTAAATAAAAATCAATTAGCAATCATTATTTACATCCCTAAACAATTGACAGTCCACCCTGAACAATTAAACAATTAACTAATTCATGCCTGGAGCAGAACAATTCAGCATGTGAAAAAAAATATAAGTACCAACCGGAATACAAACTTTAAAACCAAGGCTAGCCCTGACCTCCCTCAAACACACAATACAATATCAACAATGACATCTATCTAATTTTAAAATACTTTAAGCTCACAATAAAGCATAGCTGCATAGTCAAATTAATTTAAAATACATCAAATCAAGCTTTTAAAACAACATCATTTCTTACCCTGTATGTATATATCTCTCTAGACATATATACATACATACCATACAGTGGCAAGAATTGATACACCACAAAAAAAAAATACACATGTTAAAAAAGCTTTTAAAAAAATTAAAAAGTTAAATAAAATACATTTCTTTAGTTCACTTACCATTACTTGCCCCCACCGACTCCCGTTGCGCAGCTTACTCACGAACCTATCCACAAGGCACAGGAACCCATAAAATAATAAACCATACAAAAAAATAAACATTAAATTAAAAATCCAAATCAATCCACGGGTCTTCTATTTGTAATCCATCTTAATCTTCATCTGTATTCTTCAATCTTCTTCCGGGCGGGGCGGGGTCTTCTTTCCATCTGCGGCCACGCCCTAGTCTTCTTTCTTCTCCAGAGGTCCTTCCTCCGCGGCGTCTGGCTTCAAAATGAGACGACATAGGCTTTTAAAGGCCTATGACGTCACATTTTCGTCATATGGTTCCCACAGCCCTGATTGGGCCGTGAAAACCATGTGTTTTGGCCGATAAAAATAAAAATGATGACGTCACTTAAAGGCAATGACAGCACAGCCAATCAGAATGGTTTGCTTCAATTGCCTTTAATATGACGTCATGAAAAGAACCATGGCCACCCTCACATGGTATGGTAGCCAATCAGAGCGTGGGAACTCCATCCCTACTCTGATTGGCTCTAGTATACCATGTGACAGAGGCTTGGGGGGAAAAAGGATGTGACATCATTGAAAGCTTGTCACATGGTACTAGAGCCAATCAGAGCGTGGGAACTCCAACTCCAACTCTGATTGGCTGTAGTATGTCACATCCTTTCCCCCCCCAAGCCTCTGTCACATGGTATACTAGAGNNATAGAGCCAATCAGAGTAGGGATGGAGTAGTTCCACGCTCTGATTTGTTACCATACCATGTGAGGGGCGGCCAATGTGTATTTTCCTGACGTCATATTAAAGGCATGAGAAGCAGAGCCCATTCTGATTGGCAGTGCCTTTCAAATTTTGGGGGCTTGAAGTGACGTCATCATTTTTATTTTCTATCGGCCACAAACACATGGTTTTCACGGGCCCAATCAGGGCAGTGGGAACCATATGACAAAATGTGACGTCATAGGCCTTTAAAAAGCCTATGTCGTCAATTTTGAAGCCAGACGGCGCGAGGGAAGGGACCTCCGGACAGAAAGAAGACCAGGGCGTGGCCGCAGATGGGAAAGAAGACCCGCCCACCCGGAGAAGAAGCAAGATAGAAGAAAGAAGAATACAGATGCAAGATTAAGATTGAGTACAAATTGACAGACCCGTGGATGATTTGGATTTTGTTTAATGTTCTATTTTTGTATGGTTTATTATTTTATGGGTTACTGTGCTGGTGGATTGGTTCGTGAGTAAGCTGCGCAACGGGAGTCGGTGGGGGAAAGTAATGAGTAAGTGAACTGATAAAGAAATGTATTTTATTAACGTGTGAATTTTTTTAAAAGCTTTTTTAAACATGTGTATTTTTTTTTTGTGGTAATCATTCTTGACCCCCTGTATGGTATGTATGTATATATGGTCTAGAGGAGCTATATACATATGGGTAAGAAATATGATGTTTCTAAAAGCTTGATTGATGGTTTAAATTATTGATATGCAGCTATGCGTTATTGTGAGTTAAAAGTATTTTAAAATTATATAGTGGTCATTGTTGATAGGGTATTGTGTGGTTTGAGGGAAGGGTCAGGGCTAGCCTTGGTTTTAAGTTTGTTATTCGGTTTGGTACTTATATTTTTTTTCACATGCTGAATTGTTCATTCGCTCCAGGCGTAAATTAGTAGTTGTTTTAATTTGGTCAGATTGGAATGTCAATGTTTAGGGATGTAAATAATGATTGACTAATGATTTTGTTTACGTGATTGGTTAAATAGTTGACTTGTTTGGAAGTGTTTGTATTTTGCTTGCAAATGATATTGTTCACATTCATTTGCAGAATGTATATGGTGCATAGATTTATGCATCATTTATACAATGGAAATGCAAGTATGATTGGATGTGATGTTTTCTTGTCATTTGATGATTTAGATTGGAAGATTCAGGGTAGGATTATTAAAGAGAAATCATTGTACTAATGTAGTGTGTATGTATGGAGAAGTGTTATTTGTAGGACCAGTTATGGTTTTGATGACCCTTCTACATTTATGTGTATATTGGTCACATGTGTGTGTATATACGGTAATCTCTTGCTCATCTCGCGCTTCAAGCTCTCTAATTCTCTCTCTGTCTATCTCTCTCTATATCTATCTATCGTCTATACTCTATCTGCTCTCATTTTGAAGCCACACGCCGCGGAGGAAGGACCTCCGGAGAAGAAAGAAGACCAGGGCGTGGCCGCAGATGGAAAGAAGACCCTGCCCGGAAGAAGATAGAAGAAAGAAGAATACAGATGAAGATGAAGATGGATTACAAATAGAAGACCCGTGGATTAATTTGGATTTTTAGTTTAATGTTTATTATTTTGTATGGTTTATTATTTTATGGGTTCCTGTTCGTGGATTGATTCGTGAGTAAGCTGCGCAACGGGAGTCGGTGGGGCCAAGTAATGGTAAGTGAACTAAAGAAATTTATTTTATTTAACTTGTTAATTTTTTTAAAAGCTTTATTTAACATGTGTATTTTTTTTTTGTGGTATATCATTTCTTGCCACTGTATGGTATGTATGTATATATGTCTAGAATATATACATACAGGGTAAGAAATGATGTTGTTTTAAAAGCTGGATTTGATGTGTTTTAAATTAATTTGTCTATGCTGCTATGCTTTATCGTGAGTTTAAAGTATTTTAAAATTAGATAGATGTCATTGTTGATATTGTATTGTGTGTTTGAGGGAGGTCAGGGTTAGCCTTGGTTTTAAAGTTTGTATTCCGGTTGGTACTTTGTATATTTTTTCACATGCTGATTTGTTCTGCTCGAGGCGTGAATTAGTTAATTGTTTCATTGTTCGGGATG